>CAJQZJ010032773.1:2631569-2714547 GCA_907164525.1 Lophiomys imhausi
TACTGGCAATCGATGGCCACTGGGAGAGGGATAGTCTACTTTCTTCAAGGATGTGGCCCCAGAGGTCCTACACCTATATGCATACACAGCACTGGGTGGACTGTGGTTAAAAAATAAAAGTGAGCACATCAAGTTTTGAGGGAATAAATTGTAGAGGGCAGTATAAAGGAGGAAATAGAGTGCAGGAAAAGAAGAGCTTGAATTTGATCAAAACACACTGAATGTACGTGTAAAATTATCAAACAATTTTTAAAAATTGTATCTAGCCTGAGGGAAGGCTCATTCACTCTTCCTAGATACCCAGAGCCTTGTTTTAATTCTCTTTCTGGGTCAGAGTCCTTCTTTACAAGTTGACCACTTTCTTTACTTTGAAAATCTCTTCACTGTGCTCCAAGCTCAGAAATGAAACTTGAGGCTAAGAGAACCTTATCACTTAATTCTTTTTTTTTAAAGATTTATTTATTATGTATACAGTGTTCTGTCTGCAGGTATATCTGCAGGCCAGAAGAGGGCACCAGATTTCATTATGGATGGTTGTGAGCCACCATGTGGTTGCTGGGAATTGAACTCATGACCTCTGGAAGAGCAGCCAGTGGTGCTCTTAACCGCTGAGCCATCTCTCCAGCGCATTACTTAATTCTTAAAGCCCTAAATTCTTGGGCCTTATTATAGAGCCTCATCAGATTCTAAAGTCAAAGAACGTGTCAAGTTATTGTAATCTAATTTACAATACATATTACTGTGCTTCCTAGAGCACTCATGTGCATGCATGTGTATGTGCATGTGTGCACATATGTATATATGTATGTATGTATTTGTAAGTCAGAGCTTTACGTCAGATGTCATTTTTACTCTCCACATTATTATTATTGAGGTAGGATCTCTCACTGAAATGGAGCTCATTGATTGATTACACTAACCCTCTAGCAAGCTCTGGAGATCCATTTGTCTCCATTCCCCCACCCAGCACTGGGATTACAGACTCACATTGACACTCAGCAGTTTAAGTCAGTGCTAGAGTTCTGAACTCAGATCCTCATGCTTGTGCAACAAATACTTTACCCATTTCTTGGTCTCTTAATGTCTGTGTCTGCCCATAGTCCTGCCAAACCTGGGAGAGAGAAGCTCTGTCCTGCTAGAGCTGACAGTGTTTTACTCCTATTTTGGGAATATAGATTTGCAGGCTGCAGTATTACATTGGGGCTGTGTGTAGAACTGATTGTATCTTCAAGGTCCTGGGTTTTATGAGGGTTGTGGGGAAAGAGAGGAGGAATGGAGGAAGAGAGAGGGAAAAGACGGGGAAGAGAGAGAGAACTGTGCTTTTCCTGTTCAGATGTTGGGTTTTTGCAGGCAGAAACGACTTGCTAACATTTCTGTTTTCCCTCCCTGGTAGCAGAAAGACACACAAATGTCAAACAAATGTCAGTTTAGAGCCTTGTATATCTTTATTCTTGGGAGTGGTACTTAGACACCTACTATTTCAAAACAACTTCAACTTTCTTGGTAATCTTTACATGCCATCAATTTCTAGAGCTGAAATAGAGCTTTGTTCTTATACTTCTGTGTTTTCCTGGCTATCTTTAGTCTCAGAGAAAGACAGAGGTTCCTGCCTATGCAAAGGTTCATTGGAACAGTGAGATTGGATTATTATTATACATAGGATCCTTTGGTATCTATAACTGAAACCTGAGTCTCTCTGTATACAGACCAGCTAACAGCCAGACCTAATATAGGGCCAAAATTGCTCACTGTGGCTGTCACCTCCCATGCAGGTATGCCACATATTCCCTCCTTGCCATCATTGCCTGTGATAGTCTTAAAGAAACCACTCCATTTCACTCTTTGAAAATCTTCTTATGACTTCTCAAGTGTCAGTGACTTAGGTTTGGTAGAGTATAGGACACCAGCATAAAAGATGCACAATTGGAAGCTGAACACAGTACAAATCTGCCACCTAGAATGTTGCCAGAGAAGCTTGTTTTCCAATCATAGGTTCAGGTGTCCTGAGAGGGGCCATTTTTACATTAATTGGATCTGCTCCATGAAGCTCTAAATATCACTCAACACAGAGAAAATTACCATTACTTTAATGATTCTTTGCAATCTTCTCCAGACCAAGACATCGAAACAAGACATGTGAGTTTTATTAAATTTTTAGAGAAAGTTGTAGGATGTACCATTGGGGGAAATCCAGTCTAAGCTAATCTCAAAATCCCTGGAACCACCCATTCAGTTGTGTGTATATATAGTGTCTTAGAGTTTCTATTGCTGTCATTAAACTCCATGACCAAAAGCAATTTGGGAACAAAAGAGTTTATTTCAGCCTACAGTTCCAGGTGATAGTCTGTCATGAAGGGAAGTCAGGGCAGGAACCTAGAGTAAGGAGCTGAAGCAGACGCCATGGAGGAATACTGCTTAATGGCTTGCTCCTTGTTGCTTACTCGGCCTGTGTTCCTAGACAGCCTAGTACTACCTGCCCGGGGGTGGAACCACTCCCAGTGGTCTCAGTCCATGCACATTAATCATTAACCAAGAAAATGCACTACTGACTTGCCTACAGGTAACCCTTGTGGAAGCATCTTCTCAGTCAAGAGTCCCTCTCCCCAGACAACTGTAGTTTGTATCAGTCGACATGAAACCAACCAGCACAGCTAGTTATACAACACCTCACCCCAGCCCACCCCCCAGTGCACACGTGCACACACCCATGTCATTCCAAATTATTTGGAGTTTAAGAAGAATCTTTCCTGTGTGACTCAAGGAAACTTGACTCACTTCAGACCACTCTACCACAGTTCAGGGATAAGCCCTCAAGCAGCCATACTGTGCTCACACTGCTTCTTAATTACTGCTTGTATCTGTCCAGAAGACCTGAGCAGAAAGTGTTGAGCAGGAAATGTGGCTTCTGGGTACCTAGAGCATGCATACTGCCCCACAAGCACACCTTAAACCTGTCATTGTTTCTTAAAAGTTCCTATTTTTCTACCACCTGGTCTGGACTGAGTTCTGGAAAGCAGTCGGTTCAGCCCTGGGAATGCTGACATGTGTGTGCTCATTTCTAATGTCAGGTTAAGGATTAACACTGCCGACTAATTAAATATAATATAAATACTAGGTAAATTAATTAATTACTTCTACAAATGGCACCCAACCTTAATGTGATACAGGTAAATAATTTAATTAGCCATTTTCTACACATGCCTCTTGAATACTAAGAGGAGATTTATCTTTGAAAACTACCAAGAACCTGATTTGAATCTCAGTGGGTCCAGAACTGAGTGTTCTCTGTAGTCAAGTGCAATGGAAATCATATCTATAAAAGGAAGGCATCTACATCTCACAGCAGTGCACACAGATCTAGACAACTCTGTAAAGAGGAAGGATATTTGCTTTTGCAGCACCCATTGGGTTGGGGTATGGACTGATTGACAGACAACTTTGCCACTTCCTTTTTCTCTGTTTCAGTTAAGATCCCTGCTGAAGCACAGTGTTTATCCCAGATCCGTGGTCCATCTGCTCTAAGGACTTGAGCTGTACCTGTCACAAGGGAAACTGCTTGCCTCTAGCCTCATGCTGCTGTGGTCACTGCTTCTGGCCTTTGGTAGGTAGGATGCTAAAAAGGCCGGGGGTGGTGCCAGGGTAGAACTATCTCTGCTTAGCACTCCTAGACACTCTTCTTGAGCCAATGTCTCTCTGCTGGGGTTATGTACAGCTGGGTTTCTGCTCCTGATTCAGTGCTAGCAGGTATCATGCAAATAGAAACTGAACAGAACAGAGTTCCCAGGAAAAGGAAGAGAGAGAGACAGAGAGCCCTACCCAAAGGCTGGTGATTTTGTCTCTATTATTTCTGTTTTATCTCTAGAAAAACAGTACATTTTCATTAAAAGGGTTTCAAAGGTGGTTTCTGTTAGAGTGAATGTATGTACAGTCCACACAAATCTCATACCCCAAGGCCCATACTCTACTTCAAGCTTCACCGTTTTTGACTGAAGTCTTCTCTCCGTTCACTTAGACATGGCATAGACTCCAAGCCCGGCCAGCCATAGTAGATATCATAGGCTGTGCCTATAAACATGGCTCTCTTACATAGCACCATACACAGTAGTGGATCCTGAAAACAGAAAAAAGGGTGACTTATGTCAATGAAATATGAGCAAACCCTGTGTTTCTTTTGTTGTCCTTCCTGGCACCTAGGTTGCCCTGTGTAGGTAAGTTCTCTTAAGCAAAATAGTCTGGATAGTTTAAAGGTAAAGCCCCCAAATGGGCTATCCAATACCAAGTGGTCAGCCCTGAAATCATATACATATTAGTAACATTATATGAACTGAGCAGGTTGTATTATATATAGGTGTATACATACTCACACATGTATATACATGCATACACACACACACACACACACACACACACAATTAGAAGCCATAAATTTGAGAAAGAGTTGGAGGGAAGAAAGGGAAGGATGAAAAGGATGCAATTGTATTTTAATTTAATTTTTTAATTTAAATTTAAAAGGTAGGAGACAACAAACAAAGTTCCTGAAAATTTGCTTTCAAAAGACAAACTTCTGGGAATGGACAAGAACTGCTTATAATGTGCTTCAAATAATAAAAATGAATCCTGGGTTCTATAGGAGTGTCATTTGTGAGTGAGAGAAAGAAGGATGGGAGAAAGGTGGAGAGAAAAGATAGAGGAAGTGAAGGAGGGATGATAAAAGGGAAAGAGAGAGGAGGAAGAAACAAAAAAGAAAAAGAGGGGGGAGTGCTTGGGAGAGCTCAAAGGGTTAGAACCTTTTAAAAGCCTAAAGACCTTGGTCCTGAGTAATCTCTCTGACTCTGTTCCCTCACAGCCCCTGTTGGAGTCCAGTCGGGTAAGCAAGTCTTTTCTTTGTTCCTTTAGTTCTTCCAGACTTCACTCTTTTGGGCATGGAAGGTTCTGCCTAGTGAAGCCTCTTAGCAAAAGGTAGCAGAAGGGACCTGAGGCAGGGTTAGAGTGAAGAGAGTAAGGATCCAGCACCTCATTCTCCTCACCCTTGACCAGCTGTGACAGGGTGTGCCACACCACCGCCACCTCTGTTTTGTCACCTATTTCTGGGTGGGAAGAAGACAACATCCTGACCCTCTCAAGGAATGAATTATTCCCCCTTTGCAGCTGACCCCTCAGACAGGAAACAGAATAACTGCCAGGGGAAAGCCATCCGTGTAGCCTCTGGGGAAAACATTATCATGCCCAGTGGAAGCAGTGATTGAAAACATATTTATAGCAGACAGACAGCAAGAGGCCAAGGAGGTACTCTGACGAAGATAAGAACACCCCCTTAGGTCTCTAGTGAGATTAAAACGATCCAATGCCTAATGTGCTTTTCCCTTTTTATTGGAATTTTAATATAATGAAATTAAGAAAACACTTAGTTCCATGGTAGCCTGGGAAATTATACTTTCTTCCTTGGTTAGGCCTTTGAGAACACATTCATTCTACAATGTTGAGAGGAGATGATACTTAGGTACCTAGGTTTGTAATTTCAAACAAGACTGTTTTTAAATTACTTAGTAGGGAGGTCTCTAGAGCAACCTCATGGGATCCAGTGAGCTCTCAGAAATTATTATAAAATGTGAACAGATACACAATTGTAGCCAGTTTGAGGAAATACAGTTCTAAGCAAAATCTCAGAAATTAAGACCACTTACTTACCCAAGTGCCTTGCAGTTAAATCCTTATTTCAGTCTCAGGGAAAACTGTTCAAATTTCTCTGTCTCTGCCCTTTGATCCTTCCTCAATTTGGCATCATAAATCTCACTTCTCAAATATTTCTTCAATCAAGGTGAATTTCTTTCTAAAATGTTCACAGGGAACTATTATCCAGCCTTACCCTGTAGGAAGAGGAACAGTGGCCTTTAACATTTCTTTCATTATCAACCCGTGTGCCCTGCCCTCTACCCCTCTATTCCCGTTAGCTTTCGAAGCCAGTGAAGCTGCACAGAAACTGTCTTTGAGCTTGGCTGGTCCCTTTGCACTATTGAAACCATCTGAATTAGTCTCTCAAGCATGTTATACAGATACAGAGATGTACACTGATTGGCTCTCTGTGAACAAGGAAACGTACACACACAAGCAGGACATTTTGAAGGACGAGAAGGTGAAATGGGGATTAGTTCAGAGTGCTGGAGCACTGGGCCAGGGTAGAATGCGAAAGGTCCTGAGTTTGATTCTCAGCATCTTCCAAAAAATGAAGGAAGGAAGGAAGGAAGGATGGATATCAATTAAAGATCATCATTTTTATGATTTATGCTTTAGTAATATATGCTTTAGTATCATGTATGGTTTAGGAAGTTCCCAGTGTTTTTATTTTTTCATCTGCACCCTTATAGGTGTCACTCTAGGGACTAAAGGACTTAGCTTTTTCTTCCTGAGACAGTCCCCTGGGGTCAGAAGGACAAGCTAGGCAGGTGCCTAAACACCACTTTTGTATTTTATCTTCTGCATGCACTCTGTTCCCTCACATTGGACAGTGGCTTGTTTTACACTGAAGGGGAATGTCTCTCTGTGATGAAGTGCTTGGGGCTCTGAGCAGGGTCTAGTGTTTTTATCAGAGCGACACTCATGCCCTGTGGCTACCTCCCAATGCACTGCAACTCTAAACTGGGATTTGCAGCTGAATTTCTAGCTCTTTTGTGGACTGAAATCCTTCTGTAGAAAGCTGGAGGTTGCAGGGTGGACTACCAGAGCGGCATGGTGGCAAGCTCTTCCTTCTTCACGGAAGTCTACAAGATTCTTTCCATTCTTTTGTGTTTTCTCCTGCTGTGACAGATCCAAGCTATCCACTAGCTACTGGGTGATCACTGTCCTATAGGAGAAGCAATGGCCTGAATGAGTGGAGGCTCCACTTCTTCTTTGTGGGGATCCTACAGGGCCAAGCATGACAACCATTTGAAGACCCCTCTAAAAGAGTTTTTTTGTAGACTCCAGAGACTGGAAATATAGATTCTAGAGGTTATGTCTCTGTGGCCCCATTGGTTTCATCTAGGGAGAATGACATGCAAAGGAAGGACTTTGAGTTTATTGTGTTACTCAACAAGGTTTCTAAAGCATGAGACAAGCAGAGGGAGTTAATCATGGCTGCCATGGGGGATCTGAGGCCACATCAATAGGTATTATAAAGAGGTACAAGTGGAATCTTCCAGTAGAGGGAAGGGGTGCTGAGGCTTGAGCCCAGGGTCTTGCACGTGCTAGGTAAGTACTCCACCACTAAGCTATCTATTCCCATCCCTGTTTATCGTGAGCCATGGTCTCGCTACGACACCCAAACTGGCCTTAAACTTAGCCTGTAACTTTGAATCTGTGACCTGCCTGCCTCAACTTTATGAATAGCTATAATTCCAGACCTGCTATCTCACTTAGCTAGTTTAAATCCACAGTTAGTCCAGCTGTTGGAAGCTGGGCAAAAATAGCATATAAAAATTTATTAACAAACATACAAAATGCATGTTTGAAAAAAAACATCGTTCAGTGAAGTAGAACTCACTCTGCTGAGACAGAAAGTTAGCAGAGGTGGTGTGCCCCCAGGCAGCTGTGGGTCCTCAGCTTCTAGACACATGTAGAGCCTCTCCCTTCCTGGGAGCCATTGAAGCAGGGTCTGTATGTTACTCTCTGCCTCCTTGCTTCCTGTGTAGACTGGTTGAGCATCAGCGTGCCACACCGTGCTTATGAAGGAGACCGGGTAACTATAAGCTGCACAGGGGAAAAGAATGGTGACATAAAGAGACTGAAGTACTACAAGGATGGGTCTCACATATCTACTTACAGCAGTGCTTCGAGCTACACCATCGGGAATGCGAGGCTCAGTGACAGCGGCTCCTATTTCTGTAAGGCAGATAGGAAATTCTTCCTATTCATAGACGTGACAGAAGAAACAAGATCTGCATGGCTTAATGTTCAAGGTAGGGGATCCTTCTTCAAGCGGCTGTGTCTAGGAAGGAGAGTGCCTGGGTAGGGAAGCAAGAGTACAGGGCATACGACCCTAACCAGGGATGATAAATGGTGATGGGCTGTTTGTCCCAGAGTATGGGTATGTGTGTCTTGGTCTTTAAATGCTTCTGGAAGACTGTATAGTCCACTGCTAACAAGTGGTCCCTTCGCATTCAATCTTCCTTCCAGAGCTGTTTCCAGCACCTGGGATGACAGCCAGCCCCCTACAGCCCACAGAAGGGAGTTCAGTGACCCTGTTCTGCAATACCTGGCTCCCTTCAGATAGGTCAACAACCCAGTTACACTATTCCTTCTTCAAAGACGGCCACACTTTGCAGTCGGGCTGGAGCTCATCAAAGTTTACGATCTCAGCAATATGGAAAGAAGACTCAGGAAATTATTGGTGTGAGGCAATGACAACATCTCGCAGTGTCTTGAAGCGGAGTCGCCGGTCCTATATAGATGTAGAGAGTGAGCATCAATGGGTTGGGCTGATGGGGCTGAGTCAGGCCGGCAGAGCAGGGGCACCAGCCAGGCTGTAGGCTCCTCCTTATCCCTGAAGGTGGAAGCCATCATGGCTCACTGGGACTCTTGAATAATAATTTATGTAGGGGCATAATGAGGAAAGACATCCCCCCACCCCAATTAGGAGGCAGTACAAAGAAGGCACAAAAAATAATATTTGAAATGGCAGTAACAACTTTTAACTTGTAAAGAAGGAATTGCTATAGTGCAGATCTGAACTAAAGCTGTTCTATACTCTCTGATTTTTACAAATATCAGACGAGAAGACAGGAAGATTTACCACGTGTGAGATGCTGCTCAGAGCAGTTGAACATTTTGTCCTCACGGTGGCCTGTGAAATAGTTTTATGAGTAGTGTCTATAAAATGGGTACTGTTACTGTCCCCATTTTACAGACAAGGAAACCCAAAGCAAAGAGCTGTTAAGAGATTTGCCTAAGCAAACCCAACATGGAGACCTGGAATTTAAACGTGGTTACTCTGGCCCTGGGGCATGTACTTTTAAGCATTTGAGGATAGCACTATCACGAGTTGACCTTGTTGACCAGTACTGGCGCAGGATTACTTTACGTGTGCGTCTCAGTTATCTTCATAAGAACTCTGTGAGGTTACTATGATTATTTATACGCTATTGAGGAAAACTGAGGATTAGAGATATTGACTTCCTCAAATCCTGCAGCTATTAAGTGGATGTTGTTACTCAGGTGGAAAAACTCCCTTACTCGTGAGATCTCAGCCTCTCTCCCACTGCCTCAATTTCACAAGTCAAGAGAGGGCAGAAGCTGCGGGATGTGGTCATGAGAGTGGGTAAGGAAAAGCGCCAGAAGTGAAGAATATAGGATTGTTATTGAGCAGCAGATTGCAGAGTGGCCTGGTGCAGTGCCTCTAAGTATGCTCCATTCCCACGAAAGACAAGCAGGGTGGACTCTCAATTCCACATATCTACCTGCTGTTCCCAGCAGGTGGTACTGAACCCTGCCTGTCTTGAATTTCCCCACCTGGTTTTTAACAGTTTTGTCTTCTGTTCACCCAGGGATCCCTGTGTCTCAAGTCTCCATGGAGATCCAGCCTTCAAGGGGCTGGGGAGTTGAAGGGGAGCCGCTGGTCCTTGTCTGTTCTGTGGCTAAAGGCACAGGGCTCATCACATTCTCCTGGCACAGGGAAGACACAAAGGAAAGCGTGGGGAGGAAAAGTCAGCGTTCCCAGAGAGCGGAGCTGGAGATGCCCGCTGTCAGGGAAAGCCATGCTGGGGGATACTACTGTACAGCTGATAACAGCTATGGCTTTACCCAGAGTGCAATAGTGAACCTTACAGTGAAAGGTGAGTCGCATTCCCAATTGGAGCCAGCAACTCTCTGCTGGGAAAATGTTCCAAGAGGTGACAAGGAAGGTACAAGGAAGGCATAAAGAGGCTGGGAAGCTGCCTGAACACAGCAGGGTTTTTTGTTTTGGTGGCGGAGGGAAAAGTGGCAATGGTGGCAGAGGAGCCGAAGGAGGGCAGGGAGATGTAACAGGAGCCAGACTGTGTGGCGTAATCAGGAGCATGCTCTCCGGAACTCTTCATCAGTGCACACAACTGCTCTGCTGGAACCTTCTCTGGATGGTTAGATCAAGCAGTGAGACGTTGGGAAAGAATGCAAGGGGCTGGAGTAGGAGAAGCTGAGTGAAAATGAGGTAGGCTGCGAGTCACACGGCTCCCTCTGATGCTCAACTGTGCTTTGTCAGTTCCAGTGCTGCATCCTCTCTTCTCCATCAGTGTTCCTGGGGTGCTACCCTTCATTGGGGATGTGGCAGAGCTTCACTGTGAAGACAAGAGAGCGTCTCCTCCCGTTCTGTACTGGTTTCGTCATGAAAACATCACTCTGGGGAACATTTCAGCGCCTTTTGGAGGAAAAGCATCCTTTAAGCTTCCTCTGACTGCAGGACATTCTGGGAACTACTCCTGTGAGGCTGACAATGGGTGGGGGACTAAGCGCAGTGAGGTGGTAACACTCAATGTCACAGGTAGGACAATTTAATGTCCCATTTCAGGGTGCAACTTTCATTATGCCAAGCCAAAGCTTTCTTCCTTTCCTAACTCTCCCACCCTTCAGGAAATTGGAGCTCCTCTGGTGGACCATCCTCACTCCCAGCATTCTTTTCAGTTTTAACAGCGTTACTGTCCACTGCTTGTCCTCTCTGTCTGCTTTTCATTTAATCACATATGTGTAAAAATCAGGACTCTGGCCAGTGTAAGGGATGGGCTAGGTGAAGAATGGAGAAAGAAGGCAGGTATTCAAAAGGAAAAGGGGGTGATCTTGCATCCTCAGAGCTCACTGGGGCTCACTAAGGAGATCCTACTAGCCCTTGTAGTTAAGAACAAATGTTTTTTTAAAAATCCACAAACAAACTTTTTTTTCTGGGATTTAAAATTTTACTAAGATGGTATCACTTAATTTCCATAGCAACACAATTATTATGCAAAAAAGAAGCAAAATTTAAACTAAGCAGCTTGTCCAAGATTACTTAATAGGAGTGCCATAAACAGGTACAAAAATGGAACTGAAAATTATGGCAGCCAGAGCCAAGAAATTTTGTGTTTTGCCACTGTGTGACTAGGCATGGATGGTTGTGTGATCTTCTCTTTTTTTTTTTCTTTAATCCACTATTGGAGAGAATTTTATTTATGAGTTTTCTAATACAGTTACTGAGTATCCTTTATAAGCTCTTCTTAGTCACCATAGGCAGTAGTTTTATATGACTTGTTAATGTTTTATTTTAAATGTTTGCATGTGTTTTTTTATTTAGTGATAGGTATCAAAATCAGGACTTCAAGCATGCTAAGCATATGCTTTGCACCCCTCTCCTTATCCTATTAATACATGAGTTTTTGTTTTTCTTTGCCAGGGTTATATTAGCTTCATAAGAATGGTTTCAGGGAGCTTCCACAAATTCTGTGCTCATAAATGCAAAATATTTGGGTTATCTACTACTTGAAGTCTTTGTAACTAGCTGAAGATTCTTTGAGTCCAGTAGACTGTTCCCTCTACTGTCTAACCTTTTTTGTTAATTAGCCTTTTCAATTTGTTTTAATTATTTTAAAACAATATTTTATTATAGGGCTATTATTACAGGGCTGGAAGATGACTGAGTGAATAACATCACTTACTTCACATGTATGAGGACCCATGTTAGTTGTTTTAGGGAGTGGGCACAGGACAGCTGAAGGGTTTTCTGGCTACCAGCTGAGAAATGCTGAGGTCTAGTTTCTGTGGAAGACCCTGTCTCCAGACAGACAATAAGGCAGGCAGCATTAGAGGAAGCTACAGGGCATCCTCCTCTGGCTTCCTTACAATGCACACATTGTGTGCGCATTCACACACACACACACACACACACACACACACACACACACACGCCACATTCAGCTCCATCCACAACAGTTTGTGTGCTCCCCCCCCCAAAGATGAATAAAATATGAAAATCTAGATTTTCGAATTTGTCACAAACTCTTGAGCACTCTATCTGGTGTTTAGTTTCCAGTGTGTGGCTATGCTCTGTCCTCACGTCTAATGTAACTGGAGGGCCCCTTTTTCTTACCAGATTTATCAGAGGCCTTTCTGTCATATTTTCTTTTTAAAAAAATCAGGCTTTCTTTTATGTTTTTTACTTTAAAGTCAACATCATTTTATTTTTCCAAAGTATTTTTCTAATTCACTTACTTATCTCCCATATTTCATCTTCCTCATACTGATATTTTATACTGTTCTTTAATTTCTTAAATACTTTTTCATCTTTTTTTAATTTTCTAACAATGTATTTAAAACTATGTGTTAGGGCAAAATTTAAAATGTTGCAGTTTTTCTCTTAACCCAGCTTGCTCCCAGATAATTGAGCCTGGACTATTTATATATTTAAATGCTTTAAGGCACAACAACTGAGCAGTTTTTGTTTGTTTGGTTGGTTTGTTTTTTTTTGCTTTTGTTTTTTGAGACAGGGTTTCTCTCTGTAGGCCCTGGTTGTCCTGGACTCACTTTGTAGTTCAGGCTAGCCTTGAACTTACAGAGATCCACCTGCCTGTGTGTCCTGAGTGCTGGGATTAAAGGCGTGCACCACCATGCCCAGCAACAAATGAGTGGCATTAATCTATTTCGGTCCTCTAAAATAATATGGCTACATCCCAGCCAAAGTCCCAAAGATATTTTCATTTTATGGCTTTCTGTGATCCACCTGCTCTCATGATGTCTCCTGGACCTTTCCTCCTGGTTGCATCCCTCACTTCCTTCTTCTTGATCTTCTCCTCCCCTGGCTAGCAGGAAGTTCAGCCCTATTCTCTCCCCTGCTTAGTCATTGACTGTTAAGCTTCTTTATTGACATGTCAGGGAATAGGGGTGCAATATGTACACAACATTGCACTAGGAGATTCTCACAACAAGGACTGCAACCAGATATAGGGGCACAGAAATCAGCATTTGAATCTTTACATGGTACACAATAACATTATGCCTACAACTATGTTTTCTTCCAAGTACCACTTTTATCTCATTTAAAAAGTTCTGATATATGATGTTTTTCACTTGCTTATTGTCTACAATATGCGTAATATGGGTTCTCAATTCTTTTATAAAAAGAACTTAGAATTTCTTATAAATAATTTTTGTATCAATCGAGGTGCTGAGATGGAAGGCAGTGCCACCACTTGACTTAGAAAAGTGTTCTTGTACCTGTAACTTTCCTGGTCTGTCTGCCTTGTTATTACCTGTGTTGCTGTCTGCCCTTTTCAGGGATCTTGCCAAGACCTGAATAGTTGTAGGACAGGGTATGCTGGCTGCAAATGATAGAAATTCCATCTGAGTCAACCTGCCTCCTCCCCAAAGGAGATGCTAATAGAAAACCAGTAGTAGATGTAACTTTCTGTGCATTGGAATCCACAAGTTCTGTCCTCTTCATTCTCCACCAGCTTCTTTCTTAGACAAGCAAAGTTGGCCATCCATTGACAATGTTAAGCTCATAGCTATATTTTATCCTAAGATCTCAGGGAAGGAAGAATGATCCTAAGTTTAAGTCTCCTATGGACATGTAAAAGACACTGTATCAAAAGAACATAAGGGTGCATGGCTGTAATCACAACATTTGTGGGAAGCTGAGGCAGGAGGATCACTCTGAGTTCAAGTAAGAATGGACTTCATAGGAAGGCCAGAGAGACAGACAGACAGACAGACAGAAGAGAGTCTCTTTCTAATTTATAATGACTCCAAAATAAAATTTTTTTAAAGAACCCTGGATGTGGCAGGTAACACATATCAAGGGCAAGAGAATTGCTTGAAGTTCAAGTTCAGTCTGGGAAAGACAGTGACACCCCATCTCAGCAAACTAAGTAAAAATAAAACAATAAAGTAAACAGAAATTATGGATTAAACAGGAATTGTTTTAAAGCCACAAAACAAACAAAACAGGCCTTTCTCCATTCTGTATCTTAGTCTGTATCCTTCAGGAAAGATTTAATTATTTCCTTCTGTGTTTAAGCTTTTTTTTTTTTTTTTTTGAGCTTATGGAAAACAAACCCTAAAGCTCTGTGTTTCTGAGTGTAAGCAAAAACTCTTTTCCAGGCTCCCTTAATGGGGCCATTGGTGATGTGAGATGGTGGCAACGATGAAAGCGGAGCAAGGCAAAGCCGGGCTCTAAGATCCCTCCTTTAGCAACTCCCTACCTGCCTCAGTTTCCTTTCCTATTGCTATGACAAAAATGCCAGACAAAAGCAACTTTAGGGAAAAGTGTTTCTTTGGGTAACAGTTCAAGGGTCATGGTGGGGAAGTCAGGGCAGCAGGTGACTGAAGCCTCTGGTCACATCACACCTATAGTCACCAGAGCCATGAACACTTGTGCACAGCCAGCTCTCTCCTTTTTACAGTCAGGGATCCCTGCCTGGGGAACACCAGCACCTACAGTAGACACGTTTTCCTAGATGGATTAATCTAATCAATATTACCCACAGAAATGGCCACTGGCCAACCTAACCTAGAGAATGACCCCTTCAGGATACTCTCCAGATACTGTCCATGAACTATTAACATTAACTGCAGCTATATAGTACCCATGCTGTAAAGACCTGAATACACGGAAGCTGCTTAAGGGTGTGCAAGCTTTTAATGTACGTTCACCCACTCTGTTTGCAGAGTCCCCACCCAAAGTGCGTTTGGTGAACGGTCCCCACCACTGTGAAGGGCGAGTGGAGGTGGAACAGGAAGGTCGCTGGGGCACTGTTTGTGACGATGGCTGGGACATGAAGGATGTGGCTGTGGTGTGCCGGGAGCTGGGCTGTGGAGCAGCCCGGCACACACCTACAGCCGTGCTCTATCCGCCAGCAGTCGATGAAGCTTTGCCTGTGCTGATTCAGGTGGCCCTGTGCAACGGCACAGAAAAGACTCTGGCTGAATGTGGCCAGATTGAGACCTTCGACTGTGGACATGACGAGGACGCTGGAGCTGTGTGTGAAGGTGGGTGATGACAGAGCTGACATGGGACTGAGCCCCCTCCTTATGCTGCCTGTTTCTGCTTTCCTTCCTGTACCTATTCTATGCTAGAATGCACTGGGCAACATTGTCAGTTCACATTAGGTTGGCCCAGTTTCTACAGACTGCCCGAAGTGCTAGTTATTAGTCCTTATTGGCTATCTTAAAAGATGGGGCTGGGGAGATGGCTCAGTGGTTAAGAGCACTTCTGCTAGCTGCTCTTCCAGAGGTCCTGAGTTCAACTCCCAGCAACCACATGGTGGCTCACATCCATCTATAATGAGATCTGAGGCCCTCTTCTGGCCTGTACGCATACATGCAGACAGAACGCTGTATGCTGTATACATAATAAATAAATCTTAAAAAAAAAAGACAAGACTTAAGTATTTTTATGGTTGTGAGTTGGGGGATAATGTCAAGGAAATGATTATGAAATTATCAATTTGTACGGTTTGGGTGGCTTTAGTCAGGCTGAGACTGCTTACATTACTGTGAAATCTCTTCAACGTTTCTGAGCTCTTTCCTGGGTTTTAATGGTAGAGGACAGGCTACTGGGCAGTGCTGGAAAGACATTGGTGGCCCAGAATCAGGTCAGGCCCAGGAATCAGGCCATAAAAGGCAAAGATTTCAGAGGTTCAGAGCAAAACGAAGATATCTGAGGACTGCTACAACTTTCCACATCTCCTTAGAGCCTGTGAGTAGGGAGGAAGTCAGGGACACTATCCCCCCCAATCTCAGCTCACTGAGTGCAAGAGTGGCCTTCTGAGAAAAGAAAATTCCTTAGAACTACTGGGGTCATGCTCATTGTGAGACATTTGGAATGGTGGCAGCTTGATCGAGGTAATAGAATCAGGACTAGGTTCTATAGAGCCCATGGGATCCAGAGTCTACAGAACCTTTGAAGTCAGCTTCCCCCATGTGCCAGTCCCAGAAGCAACAAACTTCTTTGTGGTTCATTATCTTTGTCAGAAAAGTGTGATGTCTAGTCCAACTTCCTCACTGAGTCGAGATGAAATTAGTTCCACATATTCATGAGGAACTTTGGTGAAAGTCTTTGTGCAGAAAGAACCCCCAGGGGCTGATTCGGGATGGTTTGGGCAGGATGTGGGGAGGGCTTCTGCGGTTCAGGCTGGCTTCCGGATGGCTTTCTGCTGGCTTCTGGCTAGCTTCCCTCTTCATCCTGCTTCTCACATCTTCTTGGAAAAGCTGAAGAACGTGTCTGCACAGCCCTTTGCTGGTTCTCCGCATCCTGACCCCTCTCATTCCCTCTACACTCAGTCTCGCCTAGCACTTTCTGAAAATCTAGAGATCAGAGACCATCAGACCTACTACTTTCTGCACCTCCGCCTCGCAGGCCTAGCGGTCTGTAGTTCCTGCTGGACTTGGAGATTTTATCTGCGGCTCATCCTTCAACAGGCCTCAAAACAATTCTGCTCCGAGCTAAAGCCCAAGTTCCCTACTCCCCGGAAGCCAAGTTTGGAAAAATTGTCCCCTTGTCCAGATTCCCTGCCTTTCTAGTTCCTTCTAGCTATCTCCTTGGCCAGATGTAAAGATGGCACAAGTGAGAATCACATGTGCCTGGCTGGGCCTTCCATCTGTTGGAATGTGGCCTAATAAAGTACATACAATGAAGGAAACTAAGAGTGCTTAAGTTCATTTCTTGACTTGAGAAGAAACTAGCTTTAAAAAAGTCTTTAAGAGCCATTTGCTTGTTATAGATTTAAAGCAAATTACAAAAAAAGGGATATATAGAAAAGAAAATAAAACTTAGGCAAAAGTCACACAGTTAGAAGTAACTGACACTTACCAAAAGGAATCATAAATAATAACTATGTACAGATAGATTAATTAATAATTGAATTGATTGTTCTATATATTGCACATCATTTTACTGTTTAAATTCAACAATTTAATTTGGTTTTTTGTTTTGTTTTGTTTTTTTTAGTTTTTTGAGATAGGGTTTCTATGTGTAGCCCTGGCCATTCTGGAACTAACTCTGTAGACCAGGCTGGTCTCAGACTCAGAGAACTGCCTACCTCTGCCTCCTGAGTGTTGGAATTAAAGACCCTTGCCACCAGGCCCAGCTCAATAATTTAATTTTAAAGAATTTCTATAGAGAAATACACATGAAAAGAACTCAGACATATATTTGTACATGCTTTCTTGAAATTATTATAAACATTTTTACATTGGTGTTTTGTTATTCTAAACTTACCTTCCCTTTTTGTTGTTTCTGTTTTTTTTTTTTTTTTAATTTTCAGGTGGGCTGTCACTGTAGCCTAGGATAACCCTCAAACTTGTGATATAGCCAAGGATAACTTTGAACTTCTAATCCTCCTACCTCTACTTTCTGAGTGCTTGGATTACAGATGAGTGCTTTTGTGCCTGGCTTTGTGTGGTGCTGGGTTAGAACATATAACCCAGAACATATAAAACCATTAAGTTTTATATGTTAGTTTTAACTATATAGAACTAATATAGTCTAATAAGACACATACAATGAAAGAAACTATGAGTGCTTAAGTTCATTTCTTGACTTGAAATGAAACTAGCTTTTAAAAAAAGTCTTTTAGAGCCATTTGCTTAAGTTATAGGTTTAAAACAAATTAGGAAGAAAGTGATATATAGAAAAGAAAACTTAGCCAAAAGTCATAATTCTTAACTTTTATATATTAGGTAAACATGTAAAATTGCATACCTGTCCCTAGTATGGTGTTGGAGGACCCTGCTGCTGTTTGAGGCTGTACTCCACCAGGTCTAGATAGCCTTTTTGAGCTCAGCACTAGACAGAGGACTCCCTCCCCCCAACAAAAGGGCCTCCTACTCTTTCCTGACTTCATCTGGAAAATGTCTCTAGGCACAGACGCCTCTAACCATATCTGAAGTATGACCTTTGACACAGTTCCCTGATGTCCATAGGATAATTAGGTACTGTGTTCACCTTCATATGATAGGACTGTGCTCCCAAATGCAAATAAAGTATTTCTGGCACACCTGTTCCCAGCTAATGGTGTGCACCAACCCTAGGAATCAACCACCCACTCCCCAAGGACTATATAGGCTTTGTTCATCCAAAATTAAGTTGAGCTATCTCACTGAAGTGGTTCCTAGAGCTCATTCCATCATGCTCACAGACATGCCAATCTGCCTTCTGTCTCTGCTTCTTTTGTCCTCAGAGACTGATGACCATGATCCCCAAAGGACCAGGGAGAGCCACAAAATGGCCTATAAGTCATTCTAATAAATCCCATATCTATCTATCTATCTATCTAGATATAAAGCTAGATGTATCTATGGAGAGATCCATTCTATAAATGACCTTTATTGGCTTTAAGAACAAAAGAAGCCACATTCTGTACATTGTGTCTAAGGCTCAAAACATAGTCAAGGAAATAGCTTCCTTTTAAAAATTAGTAATTAAACTTTGGACCTGTATGCATTGTTATACCAAAAATTAACCTGTAAACCCCACAAGGAATCAGGTAACTGCCTGAAATGCTGGGCATTCTAGTTCTTGGAAAATAACAAAGTCTTATGGGAAAGTACGGTGGCCTATAGGTTTGTCCTTATAAACCCCTTCAATGCATGGATCAAGGTCATTCTGAAATGGGAAATTCCAGGGAAGGGTCCTGACCAAAGCCCATCTCTTTGTCAGTATTTAATATTTAATAAAACTTGCTTTAATTTCGGCCCAAAATGGTAGAACTGGTTTTTCTTCAATGAATCTCAGGATTAACAATACAAAGATAACTCCTCTCTCTCTCTCTCTCTCTCTCTCTCTCTCTCTCTCTCTCTTCTTCTAGTTATTCCCTTCTCTCATCTCTCTGCCTCCTTCCCCCAACTCTGTCTCTGTCCCTCTCATATCTCTCTCTCCCTCTCTGTGCATGTGTATGCTGTTTCTCTTTCCCTCAGCTATCCAATAAGCCTGCCTTTATTTAAAAAAAAATACAAAGATAAAACGGGCAATATACACATATTTCCAGGACAGACATCAATACTGATAATTGAGTGAACATATATTATATTCTGTATTTTATGTTAGATTACATCCTTAGAAAAGCTTCAAAAGTTATTGTAATGTGGTTTTTAACTGGGGTTTTATTGGAATTTGTTGCTTTCAGGGGTTAATTTTAGGAATATTTTTGTACCATGTAATCTTCCAATACAGGAACAGTATGTATTGCTTCGTTTGTTTTCTTGTGAATCTCTCAGCAGTTTCTTAAAATTCTATTCTTATGAACCCTTCTTATTTCTTATTGTGATGTCTATTCTTAGTTGTAAACTTAACTACATCTGGAATTAACTAGAACCCCCAAATAGGGAACACGGGTAGGGGTTTTTGGTTTGTTTGTTTGATTTGAAGTGGGAAGATTCACTTCTAATCTGTTGGATCATTGAGGTGGGAAGACACACCTCTTAATCTGGGCTACACCTTCTGCTGGAAGCCTATATGAGGTCATGGAAGGAGGAATCCTTACTCTTTGTTTGCTTGCTTCCATCTCACTAGCGAGTCCATTCCTTTGCTGGCATTAGGGCCTACTCCTTCAGGATTTCAGTTTATAAAGGCCAGCAGAGATATCTAGCTTCATGAACTGAACATGAACTCTTGAACCTTCCATTCATAGGCAGCCATTGTTGGATTAGCTGGACCACAGCCTATAAGTCATTCTAATAGAGATATAGATATAGATCAATATAGTTGGGGAGATTCATTCTATACATTCTGTTACTCTAAAGAACTCTAATACATGTATTAATTTCATTTTTAGGCTTTTTATACTCTTCAAGATATTATATAAAATTTTTATTCTATTTTCTGTATGTCTGTTTTAGTACACTGGATAATTATTGGGTCTTATCAAATAAGTTTTATACTTAAATATTTTGGAGTTCTCTTACCATTACTGATATTTCCAGTTAATTCTCAGTTAATTCTCAGTTTTTTCTAAACATGTGATCACATCTACAGATAAGACCACTCTTCCTGTATTACTAATATATGAAGTACATGCTTCTTTCTCTCCATAACTGCAATGGCCTTTCTAGAGCAGTGTTAAGTGGTCATGAATTGTATGAGTATAATTTATGAGTTTTGCCATTAACCATAAGAGATAGCCTACTGTATAAATTAAAAAGAATTGTATTTATTATCTCATCAGAAACAGACACTGAATTTAAAAAATAGTTTAAAAACTAAAAAATGGTGTTTTAGTTCCCTTTTAACTTAATATGATGGGTTGTATTAACAGATTTCCTAATGATAAATAATTGTTGTAGCTCTACCTGGTTGTGATGTATCTTAATATCCTGCTGAATCCTCTTTGATAATATCTTACTAAAACTTTTGCATATATATTCATGAATAAGATTTACCTATGATTTTATTGTTTCTTTTAAAAGCTTTGATATTGTTAGGTCTCAGACAGTCTTGGCCCACCTTAAATGGAATTATAGAAGAATTTCTGGTGGTCAGATAAATGCTAGCATTCCTTAGGAACTTGTGATATGGGTTCCCATTTGCCAAAAGAAGTCATTTCCCTTGCTTCTGGGAGAAGGGACATATGGCTGTCCATTGACATATTCCTGTGGTTGCATATCAAAGTCCATGCTGGCCTCTAGGCTCCTACAGTTTCTATTCACAGGTATCCATTGTATATTTCAAAGCCCCCCATGCTAGCATCCTGGCCTTTCTTACCTCCTCCCCTACCCTAAAGTCCCAGGCCTATACCAGATCACAGGCTCCCACACACAGGTATTCATCTTCCTTATAAACCATGTGCTTGCTATTCTCTGCAATTCTCCCTTCTCTCACAGATAGGCCTGGCCATGTTCAGTCTGCTTTTTTTCTCTCTCTGGACTCCTCCAGATGCCTCTCGGTGCTCTCTTTCTCTTATTCACAATAAAAACTTCCACCCTAATAATGGAGCAGCTATTTAGGTGGTGTTTTTTTTTTTTTTACTGGACCCCTCATGTATAGATTATAGGGGCTATATTTTTTTATTGTATTAACTGGTTTTGGGTTTTGCTTTGATCAAAAATTTAACTACTAAATTTATCTTTTTGTTAAAGATCAAAAATAAATCTAATATGAACCCATCTGACCTGGGTTTGGATAATTTTTTACCATGACAATCCTCTTTGTAAACTGTCTCTTCTTTCATATCATTTACTAATTCATGTTTTCCTAGAAAATCATCTGTTCAGCAGACCAATGCCATGGGCCACTGAATTTTTATGGGGGCAACAAACAGAAGTATGGGCGAGAGGTTAATCATAGGAGTGGGTATGCTCAGAAGCAGCTGTGTTACTGACAATCCCACCGCGACATGGATGACAAACCACAGAAGCCACAATCCTAGGACTCTCTGTACAACTTGCAGGAAGCTGGGGAGACTGAGAATCCCTCTTATTTACAGCTCAACTGGTTTGAGTCTCTTACCCCATTTTACTTAATCTATAAAGCTGGAGGAGGGTCTTCAAGAAGCTCCAAGCTCACATTTTCCTGGATATGAGGCATTTTGTTTACCTCCCAAGTCTTACAAGCCCCCTCCTCCCTCCTATGGAGAATGTTTCAATTCAGAGGAAAACAATATATATCAGAACTTTACAGGGACTGCATAAAAACCCAACTTATACTTCCACACTTCTGTCCCCTTCCTTTTTGTGGTTTTTTTGATGATAAAATCATTCCCTAATAAATGTTCTGCACTGTATCATTCTTCTTAGTGTTTACTCTCCTAGAAACCCAGCCTGTGACTCTGTTCACTCAACAGTGTCAGAATCTACAATGATAACTGAGTTACAGCTTACAGTTCTCCAGACCAGAGTGAATGATCCATAGCTAAGATTCCAGGAATACCACATTTTCTTAGAATGGAAAATTCAACATTCCAATAGACCATTTCCTGATGATCTACATTGTGAGAGGTGAAGACAGGTACTTTTGGTCACCCAGTACCCAGTAAAAGAACTAGACCTATGTGGCGGTTTGCATAGGAATGGCCCCCATGGACTCATGTGTTTGAATGCTTGGTCCATAAGGAGTGGCACTATTAGGAGGTGTGGCCTTGTTGGAGGAAGTGTGTCACTGTGCAGGCAGGCTTGGAGGTCTCTTATATTCAGAATACACCCAGTGTGGCACACGGTTGCCTTCTGCTGCCTGTGGATCAAGGTGTAGAACTCTCAGATCCTACTCCAGCCCCATGTCTGCCTGTATGCTGCCATGCTCCCCACCATGATGATAATGGACTAAGCCTCTGAAACTGTAAGCCAGCCCCAATTAAATGTTGTCTTTTGTAAGAGTTACCGTGGTTACGATGTCTCCTAACAGCAATAAAACCCTAACTAAGACAACCTACTAGGCAATATAAATATTTTCCTTTTAAGCAGTTACCATTATGTAATTGTGGAAACAAGTTTGAAAGATGATTTCTCCTATCTCGTGTAACAACATCCTTAAGTGCGCTGGGCAAGAACTTAGAGGAAGCAAAGAAATGGCAACTGCATTTCAAGCAAAGAATGAGTGAGACCCATGAGAATCAACTTGAGCCTGTATCAGTCTCAGCACCTACAGATGCTGAGGATGATGAAACGTTCTGGAGGAGAAGGTAGCATCTTTCACTAAGGTAAATATGAAGGCAGCCTAGAGGCTGAGAAGTCGAAGAATCACCGCAACAACTGGAATTCCTACAGGTTATCACCTCACACCAGCAAAACAAGTAAGTGACTAAGCTACAAGAGCAAGCTGCAACAGGGTCTTGGATGTTCATAACACTTCATCCAAATCAAGAGTATAGCAGCTAGTTTACAAATATTGCACAAGATACCTCATGTGGATCATGCTTAGAAAGAACTACACCAGGCAGAGAATTCTGAAGAACACAGTTCTGATTTAAATAATTGAAACAATAAGTTCACTCCACTTCCCATCCTATTCCCACCTACCTGACCACTAAGCTGAGGAAGAAATATGATAGCAGTATGATAAACTTCTTAATCAGATACACTGCCAGGTATATGATTCTAGAAAGGAAAAAAACCCATTGTTAATTTTCCTCTTTCATAACAACATTTTTATAACAGTATTTTAAAAATTAATCTTTTTAGGTTAGAAAACAATGTAGCAGGTTTCCTCATGGCACTTTCACGTGTATGTGTCATTATACTTTGTTATCAACCGTTCCCTTCCCCTTCTGACCTGCCCCACGCCGCTTGTCTCCTTCTAGATGGTTCTTTTCTGTCCCCCATATAGTTTCTCCCGCTTTTAAAAACACATTTATTCCATTAGCTTCTCTATTCCCACCCTCCTTCATATCTCCCTCCGATGTCATGATCTTCTTTCTATTTTCTTGTTGTAAGCATGTTAATCTTATTTTCTTGAATGGGAGTCGAATTTGAATATAAATACATAAACTTCCCTTGATAAACACTACTTCAATATCCTTTCCATGAATTTTTAACCCTCTCAAGGCTCAGAAAAGATTGGATAATATCTTTATAATTCAATCCATAACTATCTTCTCTTCTTCTTAATGACTTATCAAGCTTTGGCTATATTGTGGGGACCAATAGGAATATGTCTTGTACATAGTTCAGCCCATTTCACAAGCCTTCTTTGTGAAGTCCCTGAGACAATCCAAGGAACCTTATCCTATAACTTGTTGTATAGCAATTTCCTCTGAGATGAAGCATTCTATCCTGCAGAGAATCTCATTAACCCCAAGAAGTAAACAACTCAACAGCCTTAGGAAAAGCCTGAGCCTGAGAAGGTTCACTAGGTCCCTAGACCTATTTGCACTCTTCTTCTAAATTCAGCCGTCAATTTTGACCAACACCATTTGTTGAATATGCTGCCTTTTTCCACTGTGTATTTCTAGTTTCTTTGTCAATATCAGATGTTCATAGGCTTGTGGACTTACGTCTGGGTCTTCAATTAGATTCCATTGATCAACATGTCTGTTTGTTGATAATATCTGCTGACAAAGCTGTTTTTTATTAATATAGTTTTGCAGTACAACTTGAGATTGAGGATGGTGATACCTCCAGCAGTGCAAATAGACTCATATTTATCATGCTACATGAAACTCAATTCCAAATAGATCAAGGACATCAACATAAGGCCAAATATTCTGAGTCTGATAGAAAAGAAAGGAGGAAACAGTCTTGAATTCATAGGCACAGGAAAAAAACCCTTTCTGAAAAGGACACCAATAACACAGGCCCTAAGAACATACATGAATAAATGGCACCTCTTGAAACTGAAAAGCTTCTGTATAGCAAAGGACACCATAAATTGGACAAAAAGCAGCCTACAGGTTGGAGAAAAGTCTTTTATGTATTATACGTGTAACAGAGGGTTAATATTTAGCATATATAAAGAACTTTTAGAAACTGACATAAATCAAATAACCCAACTAAAAACTAAGGTTGAGAACTAAACAGAGAGTTCTCAAATGGTGAAAGACAAAAGCTAGAAACACTTAAAGAAATGGTCAACATCCTTAGTCCTCGGGAAAACACAAATCAAAACTATTCTCACAACAATATCACAGCACTCTGAGATTTCATCTTACAACAGTCACATTGACCAAGATCAATAAAACAAGTGGCATCACAAGGGGGCAAGGATGTGGAGAAAGGTGGACTTTTATCCACTGCTGGTATAAATGTAAACTTGCACAACCACTATAGAAGTTGGTGTGATTCCTTGGGAAGCTGAAAATGGATCCACCTATACTATTTTTGTGTACATATCCAGTGGACTTTACATCCTACTACATTTGCTCATCCATTTTCATCAAAATACAGGAGATTCTGTAGCTGGGCGTGATAGCGCACGCCTTTAATCCCAGTTCTCGGGAAGCAGAGGCAGGTGGATCTCTGTGAGTTTGAGGCCAGCCTGCTCTACAAATTGAGTCCAGGACAGCCAGGGCTCTGTTACACAGAGAAACCCTGCCTCAAATACACATCCCCAGGATGTTTTAAGGGAAGGTGAAACATTTTATTAATTTTCTCATAATAGCCAGAAATTGGATGTCTAGCTGTCCATCAACAGATGAATGGATAATGAAAATGTGGTACATTTATACAATGGAGTATTACTCAACTGTTATAAAAAAATGAAATAGATGTAGCTAGAAAAAAGAATCATCCTAAGTGAACTAACCCAAACCCAAACAACTTGGTATGTGTTCTCATATATGTGGGTATTAGCTTCTAAGTCCTCAACAACCATTCTACTACCTGCATAAGCAGAGAGTTAGGTATAGACTAGGGGAATAAGGAGATCTCAAGTAAGGGAAAATAGAATATATTGTTATGAAAGACAGGGGGAGACTAAACTTGGAGGTTTAAATGGAGAGTGGGAGGGAATGGGGGCTAAAAGAGGGAAGATATCAAGGAACAGCTAACACTAAGGACAATTTGAGGTGTCATATGGAAATCTAATACAGTAGAAGCTTCTTAAAATATATACATATATGAAAGAAACCTAAATGGAATCACCAAATCATTGGAGGAGACAAAGCCCCTACTAGACATCTCTCACCACCAAGAGAAACCTTCATAGATAGGAGTAAGTTACATCTCATTAACCTAATGAGTTGTTGGACAATAGGGACTCATAGAATCCCCCAAACAACTCAGCTATTGACAAGGCTATGGGTAGCTCTCCACAAACTGATGGTAAGGCCCTATTGCTATAGACAATGCTTACGTATCTCATCAAACATGGAGAAGTCAAGCTAGTGCCTTCACCCCTACTGACTAGTGTTCATGGTACTAGAATATACTGTGCGTGCTACCAGAGAAGAAAACTAACCATAAACCATTGTAGACCCTTTGGTCTACAATGGTGACCTGTCTGTATGATACACTGGTGCAACAGTGGCACAAATGTTGTAGGAATAACCAACCACTATCTGATTAGATTTAAGACCCAGTTGGTGAGATGGAACCCATGTCTGCTCTGGTTGCCAAAAACCTGAGGCTAGACAGGCCAGTGACCTAGGGTGAAACCAAATATTATTGTTCTGCTACAGGAAAGTAGCAATAAAATGACTCCTGGTGACATTCTGCTACACCCATGAGTCAGTGTCTTACTCACCTATCAACAGAGATGCTTTCTCCTGCAGTAGATGGAAACTAATGTAGATATTTACAACTGGACAGGGTGCATTAAATGAGAGGTTTTGGAGCACTCCATCCCAAATGAGATTTCTTCATTGCCACCCCACCCCGAGCTCAGGGAGTTATGTGGAATTGAGGGCAGAAAAATTGTAAGAGCCAGAGAGGATGGATGACTCCAAGAAAATAGTGTCTTTCAGACACAACAGGACTAAAGCACATATGAACTCACAGAGGATGTGACAGCAATCACAAATTCAATGCTCAAACCAGACAGTGTTCCAGAATGAGAGGGGGAAGTGGACGTGGGCTCGCATCCCTATCCAATGACGCTACACCAAACTAATCAACATATGGCTATTATTTTTTTCTTTGTTCCTCTCTCATTTCTTGTTCCTTCTTCTATTTCTTTGATTTTATTAGAACACTCAATATCTACTTTGGCAAAATTGAAGCATGTAATACAATGCTTTCGTTAATTACCATCAACGTGCTATATACTGGATCTCTATGTTTGAACTTCAGCTAGAAACTGGAAACAACCCAGATGTCCCTCAACTGATGAATGGATAATAAAACTGTGGTACATCTACACAATGGAATATTACTCAGCTATCAGAAACAAGGAAATCACACAATTCGCAGCCAAATGGATGGAACTAGAAAAGCTCATCCTTAGTGAGCTAACCCAGACCCAGAAAGATGCACATGGCATCTACTCACTTATAATTGGATTTTAGCCATATAGTACAGGATAACTATCCTATAACCAACACACCAAAAGGATCAGGAACATATACTTTGTTACCTATTAATGGGACAATTTGCCCTAGGGGTGCTACCATGTAAGCCACCAGTGCAAGAGGAAGCTCTTAGCCCACATATGGCTGTTGAACTGAGAGGGGGCTGATATGTAGGGACACTCCACATTGGAGGAGTAGAATGGGTGGGAGAGAGAGGAGAGGGAGGAAGGGTGGGACTGGGAGGGGTGGGAAGTGGACACTATGATGGAGATGTAACTTGAAATAATAAACATAAAAATTAAAAAAGTATTTTTCAGAGGCTGAAGCGATATCTCTTCTGTTAAGAGTGTTCATGGTTTTTCCAGAGCACCCCAGTTCCAGTTCTCAGCACCCAAATCTGGCTAGTCACACCCGCTACAGGAATCTGACACCCTTTTTTGGCCTCTGCAGGCACCTGCACACATGTGTCAGGTACACACACAAAGAAAAATAAAATAAACTTTTAAAAGACGTTTTCACCACCAGAACTTTCTTCATAGTCAACCCCTACCAACATTTGCCACCAAACTTGGGAGTACCAGTCCGTATCCCACATCTGGTCTGAACACGTGTCCTCAATAATCCAATAAAAAGATCCAACTAGTTTTTCAAAGGACATTTATTCAACCTGGCTATATTGAGAACCAAGAAAACGAGATCTTGTGAATCCTCCAAATCAGTCTTCAGGGTCCTGAAGTGAGTTTAAAGTTTAAATAGGGGCCAAGCATAGCAGGGCTAACCTGTTCTGGCCCAGGTGTGGTCCCATCTACCACCAATACCACCAACCCAGCTTTGTCTGGGCTTTAGGCTCACCCTGTAAGGTGGTCTGACAAGTTATTACAACTGTGGGAAATCTCTTTCCAGAAGGCATGTTCTCACTCTGGCTGCCACTTTTTGCTTCTCTCAGCATGAGATTCCTGGGGAAATCCCCATTTCTTTGGGGTTTGCTGTTTCTATAGTCTGATAGTCAGATTGAGAGACACACATTGTCTCTTTAGAATCCTTCATTTCTGCTAGGCCAATTACACTTCAACTAATCCTATCTTAAACAAAACCTCTTCTTCCAATAAATAGTTCTTTATTCTGTCATTTCTTTTATTTGTCACCATCAATAAAGACAGCATTCAATCATTACTTCCTTATTCTGAACTCTTTTTGTTAAATCATGCCCTCTCTTCACACACACACCCTACCAACAGCACACCCTACCAACAGTTTTCTTATATTATTGCCACTCTAGAACAGTGGTTCCATCGTCAGGGATCCTGAAGTTCTGTGTTAGATCAGAGCTCACCTATAGTCTGTGGTTCCTAAGGTTCACAGGATCTGAGCCCCGTGGAAGCTGCAGGTCTGAGTTGCTGAGTCCCTGGGCTTGCAGGGCACAGACTCCAGCTACTTCAGCAGAAACTTCCATGCTGACTCAAGCCTACACATAGTAAGCATTTTCACTCTGCACGTAAAACTGTGCTTCCATGTTATCCACACATCTCAATCTTCTTAAGATCTTATAGCCTGAGAACTGACACTCTCACAGAGTGGGGTTCAGTGAGAGAGGCAGGAAAAATCAACTTCAAAACCTTTGCCTCTCCTCCCCCTGCTCCCTTTTAAAAACTAAATGCTAACAATAAGCAGCAAAGCATTGACTAGCTTTTGCGTTGCAAAGGCATCTGTTTTCTCGGTCATGTTAGGTTAGACTGCTCTTTTGTCTCCGGTTAGCTGTAAACACCTGTGTCCACTGTACTCAGATGCTGGGGCTGCCCTGACAGACCTGGAGGAGTGGGGAGAAGGGCATTCGGGACCACATTCCTATTCGGTATAATTCTGCAAACAAACTGCAGCTGGCTAGACATCCAAAGGCAAAGAAATAGTTCCAGTGCCCATGGGACTGTGTCAAATTGACTTTACTTCAAACACATTGTTTTCTAGAGAGAGAAAGAAGGTGTGGTGTAGGACCAGTGGGGAGGTCAGGAAGATCCAGGAGGAGACAAGGGTAGGAAAAATGTAATTAGAATATATTGTATGAAAATGTATTTTAATTTAAAAACACACACAGTCGTTATTAAAACCCTATTGTGTAATAAGCATGACATATGGCATAGTGAGATAGAAATGAGCTTGACCAATCCTCCAGTAGAGGAGAATTACTAGAAGTTGCTTTCGTACTGACTTGATTATTGCCTAAATTGACTCTAAACTGCACAATGTCATCTGCATGATCACACTGAACACTCAGAACCCCAAAGGGAGATAATGTTCTCTCCGTTTTATAAAGAAAGAAATGGCTAATCCGCTCACTCAAGCTTCTCAGTTCTAGGTGGCAGAACTAGTGTTCACAGTCAGATCTGTTTTCTGTGTTGACGACCCAGGGCTGTCTCCACTCTCTCCCAAGAGTGAATTCCAATTGAGTAGAGCAAGTAAAAGTTCAGCAGATAGCAGATAGGAAGAAGACCTTACAGCTTTGGATTACAGGAGGGGAAGCTGGAGACAGTTGGAGACACTGTTTAGAAACTGATGAGCTAGTGTGGAGGCACTGGAGAGCAGGAGTGAGCATGTTTCTGTGAGGAGTTCTTTTATCAGTGATGAGGTGAACTGAAGGTGGGTGGGAGGATTAAAAAACATAGTTCATTGTTTTTATGGAGACAAAATAGCTGAACAATGGCCTATGAGGAAGTCAGGGCAGGAAGATGCATCTCTGGAACTCCATGCTTTCCCGAGAGCTGCAGAATTCAAACACCTTGACCAAGCCCTTCCATGTACTGGTCAAGGTTTCACTAATGCTAAACTCTTCAGACGAAGAGTTGCTGATTGACAGTGGTCATTGTCTGCTCGGCATCACTGCAGCTTCTACAAATGTCAGCAAACAGTAAGCTGGTTACTTTTCATAACTAGGAAGAGCTTTCTATAGGTGTTTTGCATACAGTCTGGCCTGAATGAAAGTAACTGAACTGTCAGGTGTTGAGGAATCTTGGGAAGAACCAACCCTTTCAACAAGTTCCAACACATCTTTCATGGTGAAGGGGAAATACTTGCTGCCTTTTCTTTAACATTGGTGCCCAATATGGTATCTCCTTGAGCTTTCTGTGTTTTCTGATGTTGATCTGAGCAGGGTGGTTTTCAAGGTATACAAGGGCCAAGTCAACCACAAAGTCTGAAAATAGCATTCAGAGCTGTCAACTCAGAGCTTTTTGCAAGTGACTGATGGGTCATATGGTAGTTAGAAATGAACTGCAGCACCACCCTTTGACAGCCAGGGCACAGGGCATGACACTGTCCTCATCCATCAGCAGTGACTGCCCAGGGCTCTTTGGCCACAGGACTTAATAACTCACATCTGGCCAATTAAAAGTGAGCTCAGTATAAGCTGTTTCAATAACAATTGTGTCTTGACAGGTGAAATAACAAAGAGGTTCAGACTTCCAGCAGGAAACCTGAAGACTAAACCTGGATTCTAAGAGTCTACCTTGATGCAAATTCCCTTCTTTATGGGTAAATGACAGAGATGTCTCCACAAAGCACCATGAGAAACCACGGGGTTGCCAGTTGCGTTGGAGGTCTGTGGAACTCCCTGTGATGGGCTTCTGAATCACCGGGCAGAGGGTCTCATCATCACCATGGCTACTAGCCGACTATACCACCATCAACAACATCAGTGGAAGCTGAACTTTTTCCTCTCCAGATGCAGAGGCCAAGGACCAGAGAGATGAGGTGACCACCTTAGGCTCACATTGTTGGATGAGAACAAAGCCAGCATTGTTTAGCTTAGCCCACCCTTCTTGTCATCATTGAGAACACTGAGCTTACTGTACATCTGCTTCTTACTGCTTACCTTGCAAGTTCTCTGTGCAGGAGCTGTCCAATCTGTCTTCATCACACACTCCCTAGCACTTGGGAGAGGCCCTGGGATATAACATAATGCTTGACAAACATTTGTTAATAGGCCTCCTGGAGTTCAAACTTCATGAGAACAAGAATGATAGCCATCTTTAATAAGAACTTCCAGGTTCCAGATAATACTCAGAACGCCTTAATTACATTGAATTATTTAGTTTTTGGAATAATCCCAATTATGTGTCAGTTTTCGTCTTCTTTTATATAAAAACAATACAGCCCAGAGGCATTAAATAAACTGAGTAGGAACATACAGGAACTGGCAGACCTGCAACTCCAATCCAAGGTATTTCACACCACATTTTTTCTTATAAATACATGATATATAATGATATTTTCATATATATATATGATGTATAAGATATATATGTATATATACATATATGTATAAGATATATGTATATACGTATGTATGTATATATCTTATATATATACACACATATATATGCTATTGTACAGCATACCTTATTAATCTCCATAGACCATTGCCTCTTCCTACCTCTCCTGTACTTCTAACCTGGAAGAATGCTGACATATGTGCAGTTCCCATTATGTATTTGTAGATTAGATGATATGTAGCCACACAAAGATCCCAAGTCTATCACTTTGGTTTAAATCAGGAGTTCTCTTAACTGTGTTGCACTGGAAATAGTGCCCCGTGTCTCCTCCAGCTGAGAGGAAGAGTTAGTCTGGCTGGCTTTTGAATGTTAGGAGCAGTCTGTTAGGAAAGAGTGCCCTCTTCTGACAGACAGGGCTCTGCAGTCACAAGTGTCTAGTTTCAGAGACCGCAGGAGCTGCAGTGTGGGCTGCAAAGAGGCTGGGCAGTCCTGGCAACAGCCCTTAGATCAGCGGTTCTCAATCTGCAGAGAGACCCTTTTGGGGGTTGAACAACTTTTCACAGGGGTCATCAGATATCATATCAGATATTTAAATCACAGTTATGAAGTTGCAACAAAAATAATTTTATGGTTGGGAGTCACCACAACATAAGGAAATGTATTAAAGGGTTTCAGCATCTAGCCTAATTTTTAGACCAAATCAGATGTTGAATTGTGGTTGCGAGTAGTAAGTTTTTTGTTTGTTTGTTTGTTTTTGGTTTTTGTTTTTTGTTTGTTTGTTTTTTTTTTTGGTTTTTCGAGACAGGGTTTCTCTGATTTGTCCTGGCTGCCCTGGACTCACTTTGTAGACCAGGCTGACCTCGAACTCACAGCGATCCACCTGCCTCTGCCTCCCATGTGCTGGGATTAAAGGTGTATGCCACCAAGCCTGGCGGCGCGAGTAGTAATATCTTCATCTTTAATCATTCTTCTGCTCAAGTGTCCTCTCAATCACCCATCCTCCCTGGAATCCTTTGGCCCAGGACCCATGTTGAAAGGCTTGCATAAACCGTTTCCCCATCATCTCACAGGGCCTTTGTTTCCTGACAGTTGACGTCGCTGAGCCTCTTTCTCTCAACCTGCTTCCCTACCTAGCTTCTCTCTGCTCTTGTTTATCGTGTCCATAAATGCCATGGTTTATCTTCTCACTGTCACTGGGATTTACTCTGCTTGAAGTGCTCCAGAATCCCCCATATTGATCTCCCTGGCCAGAGGAGCTGCTGCTATGAGTGGCAATAACCATGGCTTCCCATGTGCTCAAAATACAAGGGGGACAAGAGATGGAAGTGTGTGTACACTTTCCTCTTCATCTGGCTCTGCTGAGGTTTTGAGGGCCAGAACAGTGGTGACAAATGCTAGGTGTCACTCAATAGAGTCTGTTTCCTTCTCTCTTTCTCTCAGAAGAAAAAGAAGAGAAGAAGAAGAAGAAGAAGAAGAAGAAGAAGAAGAAGAAGAAGAAGAAGAAGAAGAGGAGGAGGAGGAGGAGGAGGAGGAGGAGGAGGAGGAGGAGGAAGAAGAGGAAGAAGAAGATGAAGAAGAAGAAGAAGGAGAAGAAGAAGAGGAAGAGGAAGAGGAAGAGGAAGAAGACTCTAAGTGGAGAGGCAGTAAAGAGCAGGTGAAGGCAGACTGGACTACAAACCTCTGAAAAGACATGGATACTGTGATCTCTGACACTAGTCCTGACCATCTACAATGGCTCCATGGTGCAGGAACTGTATGGACAATCTGAGGGAGAGAGAGAGATAGAGAGAGGACAGAGAAGAGGTCTTGAACTAGCAACCCCACTCTGCTTGTTCCTACTCCCGAATGGCTCAAAAGGTCTAAGTCACTTTCCCTATAAAAGAAAATGATAATTTTATAACAAATTAAGCCTTCTGAATTTCATTGTCACACCTATACAAAGTCAAAAAATAATTGGCAAGCTGCTTCTAACCTAGTATCTGGTAGCTTTGTAGCAAACGTCTATAAAATCCCAGGAAAAGATAAATCTAATAATGACACTAAACACTAAAAAAGAAAACTCAGAAACCTACTGTCAGAAGGTGTTGTGATTTGAATCTGAGGTGTCCTGCATAGCTCTCTGGTCCACGGTGTTGTCTGGAGAGACTGTGGAACCTTTAGGTGTGGAGCGTCTGCAGGAAGTCATTCACTAGGCACGGATGGGCCTTAGAACATTATAGCCCAGGCAGTGCTTAGCCCCACTCTTTGCTCTACACTGGCATACGAATGTGGCCAGTCACTATGCTGTGCTCTCACCAACATACATAGCAGCTCTGCCAAGTCGTCCTATCATACACTGTACCCTTCTGAAACCATGAACCAAGATGAACCCTTCCTCCACTGTTTCTAGCAAGTGTTTTGGTCACCATGATGCAAAAGTAACCAATACAGAGGGTGAGATGAATTTCCATAAACTTAAAGACCTTTAAAATTAAACTTAAGGAAAATAAAAGAACAAAGGAACATCATGGATGTTGGAAAAACCAGAGCAGACTTAGGTGAAAACAAACAGAAAATGTCACTGTTGTATTCCACATGAACTCCCAACTCCCCAGTCCAGTACAGAAGTGCAGAAGCCATACCCAGCCCTGGGATCATGAGGTAGAGAAATCTTGAGGAATGAGAATGCCATCCTCCCTCAATCCAAGCACCAGCCTGAAGGCTGACCTCTGATCTCTCTGCCCTTAGTTTTCAATAAATAGCCATGACAAATGCATGATGAAAATGTCACAAAAAGAAATTATATAATTTTCTAGATAATGGGTGGAACTGGAGATCATCATATTAAGCCAAATAAACCAGACTCAGAAGTTTCACATTCTCTTTCTCTCTCTCTCTCTCTCTCTCTCTCTCTCTCTCTCTCTCTCTCTCTCGTGTGTGTGTGTGTGTGTGTGTGTGTGTGTGTGTGTGTGTGTGATGAAAGTAAAGGGGTGGATATAAGGGAGGAAGAAGGGATCTAGAGGGATGTGAGCAGGAGAAGTTAATGGGGGAAGAAAGATAAGATGTTGCATGCTTTTAATCACTACAGGCTTTTCACACAGATGCACACACACACACACACATACACACATACACACACTATGAAAATAGGAGTAATAAAGAGGCCTATGAGAAAATGGTGGAAGTGGGGGGGGGGTGTAATTACTTACTTTTCTCACTGCTGTGGCCAAGAGTTTGACAAGAAGTAATTTAAGGAAGGGATGGGTTGTTTCAGTTTGAGAGGGTCCTGTCTGTGACTGGTGGAGAAGTCATGGAAGCATGTGGTGGGGTTAGTGATAGCATTTAATAGCATAGGGATCTAGGAATAGCAAAAGCCTGGACTTTAAGATAAAAGATTTACGTCAACGTGACATATCCTTGGGAACCCTCCAAGGACAGATGACTTTTTTTGATCAAGGGACTTTGGGCAGAGGTATGCCCTGAGATGCCCACCAGGATCCATGGCAATAGATCGAGTGGTCTCCAGACCTCCTGCTGCTCCTTGGCCCTCTGCAAGAAAAGCTCTGGAGCAACACATTGCCCAGGGGCATGACTTAGAAGCATGCAAAAACTTCTGCCAAAAATCATACTGCCAATTCATTATGACAGGTGAAGAGATTTAAGTCAAGATTCACATGGACACAGGTCTCTCCTGCCTCACCCTATTTCCTCCTCTTCTGGCAGAGAAACTTGCATCACAGTCTTGCTGGGAGACTTCACCATCTTGCAACAATCTGTTGTGGGTCTGGGGATGGATTCTTCCTGGTATTTTGGAACATCTAGGCAGGGAGTTGTCTCCCCTCTGGAGCCCAGGGGTATCAGATTGGACAGAACACTGAAGCGAGACCCTTGCAGGCCTAAAGCATCTTAATGGTGAGCCTAAGAAACTTTTCATCTTGTAAATAATTGAACTCTAAGACTGCAGAGGCAATTCTTGCTTGATAAACTGTCTTAAGATCTGATGAACACAATTCAGAGACTTTAAGACTGAAAGATTTGAGGAAGGCCATCCATCCATAAAGATTCATGCCCAGAGGAAAATATCCTTTTGAGAAACCTTAGGGTAGTGTTAAATGCTTGTATTATAGGTATTAGGGTGTTGTAGGTTTTAGAGTTAGAGTTCGGGCTTTAGGACTTAGGGACTTCAGGAAATTGTTAGGTAATTGCTAAGTATTAATAAATATATGCTTGATAAATAAAAATTTGCTGTTAAAGCAGCAAGAGGCAGCTAGGCTACATCGTCTCAGCAGTCAGGAAGCAGAAAGTGAACAGGAAGTGGGGCTAAACTCTAAAACTTCAACGCCCCTCCCCACATGACTCACTTCCTCTAGCAAAGCTCCACCTCCTAAGATCTCCACTGCCTTCCATAGAACGACAGTAGCTGAGAACCAGGTCCTCAAACATTTCACATTCAAGCAGCGAACAAGCAAGACCCAATGATACATATATAGGAAAATGTTATGACAAAACTCATGCTAGCTAACATATTACAAAGCAAGTAGATAAGAGAGATAAGAAGATAACACCAGGCACAGTTTGCTAGAGTCTCCAGGGAATAGCCCAAGGAAAGATGAATAACAGCTATCTGAAGAGGTAGCTAATTAATCCATGGTTCTAGCTCAAATATTAAAGCAAAATGGAGAATTTTACAAGATGGTAAACTCCAGAGAGTGATGGGGTCATCTTGGGGTGCTCAGGGAGTACCAGGGGAGGGAAAACACAGAAGTCATCCCAGGGAAGTGGGAAAGATTAAGAAGAGTCTGCCAATGACTTTGGGCAGCAAGGGCCACTCCCCAGCACCCTGCTCCCAGAACCCAATACCTCTTTACTCCCCTAGCTACATTCCTAAGAGGGGACCCAGTGCCCTGGTTCCAAACCATGGGCCTGCACAAAGATTGACTGATACCTGGGTGTGGTAGACTCAGGAGAACAAGAACAGAGTAGACCTAGGTCCCTCTGACATAGGCTAGGCTGGATGGGGAGGAAAAGGGTGCAGCTCAGAGTGACCCTGTCCACTTGTCAGAAGACGCTTCATGGACCACCTTAATGTCAAGGCAAATGAACCCAAAGGGCTGACCCATTGTAGCCTTCCCTACTCCTAGCAAGGCAAACCCTTTAGCTGGGGCACTCTCTCGCCCATTGTGGACAGCCCATTCAACATGGGGTTCCCTGGAAAATAAATTGGGGGCCTATGGAAGTCCCAAGTGCAAGTCAGTGATATCTATTGACCCTCCCTGAGTTTCTCACATGAGCTGGGAAGAAAACCTGATAGAACCGACTCCTGCTGGCCCCCTCCCCAAGGAGTCCTGCCCTACCCCTTGTCTAGGCAGGCTACCTCCAACTCTTGCCTAGGGTTTGGGGAGGTGGGAGGTTATCCCTGCTACATTATAATTCTGGACCTTAGAAACATCAATCAGGACTTAAGCCACAGGAAACCACTAAAAGAAAGAGACTTTCCTCTGCTCCCACAAAGGAAAGCAAAGTGTGTCTTCCATCCCTCTACCCTCAATTGTAAACACTCTGTAAAGTGTACAGAGGAGGGAAGGAAATTAAAAAGATGAAAGAGAAGGCGGGCAGGGGAGAGAGACTGAGGGAAAGCACTCTGTGTTGCCTATGAGGGCCAGAAAAGGGGCCCCTCCCACCCCACCATCCTGGATGCTCCTGAGGAAGCAAAAGAATTGAGGGAAAAGACCAGGCCCGCTGCAAGGACCAGGAACCAGGGAGGAGCTACAGAAAGAAATTCATGAATGGGGAAAGAGGGAAGGGCAAGAAGAGAGGAAATACAAATACCTTTCTTGGTTCAGAGAGGGACTATTTGGGAGATGAATAAGGCTGTAGACTTGGCCTTAGGGGTGCTTCACTACCAAGGCCAGACCAGCTGCACTGGAAGGACATTTGTGGTCAAAGTGTTCCTGGACCAAGTGAGAGTGGGAGAGGGTGAAGAACCTAAGTAAGCCCTTAAGTAAGGTAAGGTAAGGTACGTTAAGTGTGGAATTAGTAGGTATGTAAGTATGGTATAGGTAGAACTAAGGGTAAGTTGGGAGTTAGCAGCAGTAACAGTGTTTACTCTTCTGCTCCACTTCTATTTTAAGTGTTGGGAGAGAAAAGTGAGAAAACAAATTGGGGGCTGTGCATTGGTGATCAACAGCCTGATGTCAGATATCTTGACAAAAATGTTAAAAACCAAGAGGGGTTGGAATAATGTATTTCAAGTTCTAATAGATAATAGCTGCCAATCAGATTACACTAACCTGCAAAAAGGAGAAAGGGGGCAGGAAAAACTTCCACAATTACAAAAAACACCTAATGGAATTCATGGCCAATTCTATCAATAACACTGTAAGGAATTCTTCAAGCTGACGAAGAAAGATAAACATATCTAAAAGGTAAAGGAAAGAAGAGATGATAGTGGAACAGTAATTAGGCAAACAAGGAGTAAGAAAACACAAAATACTACTGAATCAGCAAAATTCATAGGAATTGACACATACCTTTCAGTAATATGGTCTCAGTTCCTCCGTCAAAACACACAGACTAGTAGATTGGAAACTGAATCCATCTGTTTGTTACTTCCAAGAAATGCACCTCATAGTCAAAGACAGATGCTACATTAGGGTGAAAGGTAGAAAAGTGATTCCAAGCAAATGAAACAAGAAAACAAACAGGTGTCACTATTAAAATGTCTGACACTCTCCCTCCTTTCATCCAATTCCAGTCTGATTCTCAGCGTATAGTGGCCCATCTGCTGCAGCCTCCACTTCTTCTCTGGCCCCATTTCCAGCAGATCACAGATTTTTTTCCTACAGCCTTCCTCCACCTTTGTCAGCCACAACCCCTACAGATACTTCCTGGAAAACCTCATGCCTTGGGAACCCAGTAGGTGATTTTTACCTTCCCTCCTCTCCACCAATTCTAATCCCTTCAATCTTACCCCCAGCTTTGTAGCAGATGACCTGCTGTGTCCTCTCCTTCCTCTTTGACCCCATTCCCAGGGACTGTTTAGATCCTGGTAGCATATCCAGCTTTCCTCCCTCCTGTGGACCCTCATGGCTCTTCTAGCCCATTCTCATTTCTTAGTATCTGATCCCAATACCTAGAAACATATTCTATCCAGCATCCCCAGTAGCCATACCCGCCAGATCTCAAAAGCATTCCCTACCAGGTAACCCATAGCTACAGTATTAGTATTCCTATTTTACATAATATTATTTTATCTATTTATAATAATATTTATATATTATTAATTAAAAATATTTTATTATAATATTTATACAATATTATTAATATTGCATTATTATTCTCCTAATAACCAGAAAGGGCAATAGAAACCAAAGAATGGGACACCTATCCAACAAACACAAGACTAGATATCAGCACCTGGAATTACAATCATCCCAAGCCCAGATGTCTAAGCACCAGTGTAAAAATACAATCAGTACAGACAGGACAATATGTGTTCATGAGAACCCAACAACCCTAATACTGTAGGCTCTGAGAAATGCAATATAACTAAAACATAAGGCAGGGACTTCAAATTAGCTGTTATGAATATGATCAAGGACCTTAAATAAAATATGACTAAATCTATTAATGAAATATATGAAAACACAAATAAGTCATGTAATGAAATGAAGAAAATTGATCATGACATGAAAGTGGAAATGAGATTATTAACTTGTCCTGTGGCTGATGAGGTTAAGTCTCCAAGGATTGAAAGATATTCCAAAGACCTTTGTGGGGAACCAGGGGATTCCAGGCTTTTGAGCTCAAGGGTATTATAAACAAAGCACTTTTCATTTTTATTATTAAAGTAAGTAAAGCATGAGGTAACATTTACAAGTACAACAAGGGAATACACCTGGTGTCATGTCTTACCATCTTTGATCATATAAAAAGAGCCACGAATATTCCTCCTGCGCCTTTGCCTTTCCCACAGAGATAATGCAGACATGCCAGGGACTTCACTTCATGTCCTTGCTTTTAAGTGCATTCATTTATCATAGTTTATGTAATTCTTTCTAGAAGGCCACATTGTAGGAAGAACATTCTGTCCTATCCATAGTTCACAGTAAACTTACAGCTTCCCTACACAGGCTCCCACATGGAATCACAAAAGAGAACCCAAACTGAGGGAAAACTGGAAATAAAAAATTTGGGAATTTCAAACAGGGACTACAGATGCAAGCTCCATCAACAGAATATAAGAGTTGGAAGAGGGAATCTCAGGCATTGAAGATAAGATAGAAGAAATGGATACCATGGTCAAAGAAAACGAGAGAGAGAGAGAGAGAGAGAGAGAGAGAGAGAGAGAATCCAAACACAAACATCCAGGAAATCTGGGATACTATAAAAAGACCAAATCTCCTGCCCCTAGAGGCATTGCAGATGTGGCTGCTGTGTCATATTTGCATCAGTAGGTGGCAGAGAGGAGAGAAGAGAGAGAGACTATATCTACATTCAGTGTTCTGACCTATAAACATCTGAATGAATGGCTAACATTCTGCAGGGGTGGGGAGTTGTGGGGGGAAGCAAGCCAGACACCAACACCACTTTGGTGCCATGGGACCCAGAAGGGGAGCTACCCTGCTGTGTTGACCACCAGTCCAGTACCAGGAAAGCACCAGATAGGCTCCCAGGAAAGGAAGCAAGCCAGAGACTAGGGGAGCCCTGCATGGCCTTGGATGAGGGGGTTGTGGGTGAGCCAGCTCCAAGGGTTTGAGTGTGGGAGAACCAGCCCTGCCTTTTGTCTGCTTGGCAGTGGTGTTGGCTAGGAAGAAATACCCTCCCTTTGGACCTTACCATCAATGATGGACAGGAGATCTGGCCCTGATAGGGTCACAAAAGCGGGAGAGCTGTCCCTGCCCCTCACATGCTGGAGAACTCAGGAGAGCAGGCCCTGAACCTTGCCTGGGCAGCATACTACAGCTGGCCCTGGATATGGGGACAGTAGATGAGCCAGCCCTGAGGGATTAAGTGTGGGAGAGCCAGCCCTGCCTTTTGTCTGCTTTGTGGAGGTGTTGGGGAGGGGGAGATCCCTTTTACTCTCTTGCCCTCACCACAGATAGCAGGCAAGAGAATCTGACCCTGATCGGGTCATGAAAGTAGGAGAGCTGGTCCAACCATTTACCTGCTGCAGCACTCAGGAGAGCAGGACCTACAAGTGGAGGTTGCAGGCCCAGAACCAGGGCTTTGAGTTGGCCCACCCCAACATACACCATATGGATGAACTTCTGGAGTACATGAAGAGGCAAGTTTCACAGACTCAAAACTACAGGATCTCCATGACACAAGACAGCATATCTGAGAGGAGTCCCAATGAGGTTCCAGTATTGACAAAGTAGCAGAAGCCAGAGGCCTCATACCAGACCAAGGAGTCATTGTTATGAACATTTGTAAGGAAAGACATGTGGACAAAAGGGAATATTGTGGGACACACTGAGACAAACTACAGCTTCCACAATGTGATGATTTTTTTATGTGTGGGGAGGTTTCAAGAGAGGGAGTAAGTCTCAGTGGAGGTGGGAGAGGAGAGGGAACAGGGTGCATGATGTGAAGTTCACAAAATAAAAAACAATAAAAAAGTGAAAAAAAAGACCAAAACCTATAAATAGTAGGAACAGAGAAAGGAGAAGAAACACAGATAAAAGGCAGAAAAAATATTTTTGGTAAACTCATAGAAGAAAATATTCCTAACCTAAAGAAGGAGGTTCCTCTCAAGATACAAGCAAAATACAAAATGTTGAAGAGATAAGACTAGAAAAGAAACTCCCCACAACATATAATAATCAAACAGTAAGCATACATGACAAAGAAAGAACATGAAAAGCTTCAAGAGCAAAGAAGCCAAGTAAGACATAAAGGCAGACCCACTAGAATAACACTGGGGTTCTTCTCAATGGAGATTCTAAATGCCAGAGGACTTGGACAAACTTTAGGGGACCAAAGATGCCAGCACAGACAATCATACCCAAAAAAACAAATTTAAGAAGCATTTGTCTACAAATCCAGCTCTACAGTGTGTGCGGGGGGTGCAACGGAGAAACTGTGAAACATGATTGTTCCATTGAATGGGGGGGTGTTTTTATTGTGGATAAGAGAGAGAAAATATCCAGAGGCATCTGGGAGAGATCATAGCAGAGAGAAGAGAAAGCAGAGTGGACATGGCCAGGGCTGGGGAAGAGGAAGAGGTGAGAATAGAGGAGATAGCCAGAGACAGGGCATGGTGAGAGAGCAGAGTCAAACAAACTAGAGAGTGGCAAGCTAGCTCGAGAGACCGCAGGGTGGACAAATCATGCAGATTAGAAGCAGGGTGACTATAGTCCAACTTGAGCTTGTTTCTAGACATGTGAAGGGCCTGAGACATAACATACAGAAGGCACTACAGGATCTCCATGAAACAGATCAATAACAGATTGTGACTCCCCCCCAATCCCTACATCCAGGGCCAGCTGTAGTGTGCTGTCCAGGCAAGGTGCAGTGCCTGCTCTCTCTTAGTGCCGTAGCATGTGAGGGGCAGGGACAGCTCTCCTGCTCTTGTGACCCATGGGGTCAAACTTCAACCTAAGGGGACTAATCACACATGAGGAAACCCGAGGAATAAATAATATCTGAGCAGCAAATCAAAAGAAGGGGGAAACCCCACACCATAACAACAAAATAATGGGAATGAACACATGCTCCTCCCTGACAATTCCCAGCATCAGTGGTCTCAGTTCCCTCCTAACAGATTAGACTTGGAAACAGGATCCATCCATCCTTCTGCTGCATCCAAGAAACAGGCATCGACATCAAGGATAGACATTACCTCAGAGTGAAAGAATGGAAAAAGATTATCCAAGTAAGTGGACCCAATAATTAAGTGGGTGTAGCCATTTCAAACCAAAACTAATCAGAAGAGCTAGGGAAGAACACTACATACAGTCCATCATAACTAACAGAAATTAAAGTGACGGGAACTTAAAATAGCTGGTCACATCACATCTACAGCCAAGCACAGAAAGAAACAAACACATCCGTGCTTACTGCTCGCTTGCTTGCTTTCTCCACTCACATGGTTGAGAACTCAAGCCCGGGGAACAGTGCTGCCACCTTTACACTGGGTCTTTTTAGGTCAACTGTAGTCAAGACAACTCACGGTAGACATGTCCACGGCCACCCTAATCCAGACAAGCCTTCACTAAGACTTTCTTCCTGGAGGATTCTGGGTTGAGTAGTGTTAACAATTAAATTAAGAGCCCAGTGGTGATGGTGTGACACAAGCCTTTGATCCCAACACTCAAGAGACAAAGGCAGGAGAATCTCTGGGTTCAAGGCCAGCCTGGTCTACAGAACAGGATGGCCAGTGCAACACAGAGAAACCCTATCTTAAAAAACCAAAGAGGGGGTAAGTCAGCAGCCTAGCTCTGGCAAGACAGAGTGGGCAAGTCCTTCATAATTCCTGCTTTACAATTAATGTCTGCCAGAGATACTGGGCCAAAAGGCTGAAGACAGATGCTTCAATGTTATAGAGAGAAATTGAAACTGTCCAGGCAGCCAGTTGTCTGTCATTTCTTAGTTTTGGAAGCTGCTTGCTTTGCACTTCCCATTTATTCAGATATATTTATCCTTCTCAGGTCTCTGTGTGGGTGAAGACTAGATAGTTATAGTCTCACAGTTAAGTTTTAAGTTGTTTAGGAATTAAAAGGATGTTCTAGGTCTAAGAGGATGGGTTTTTTTTTGTTTGTTTGTTTTGTTTTGGGTTGGGTTTTGGTTTTTTGAGACAGGGTTTCTCGAGGCCCAGGCTGGCCTCAAACTCAGAGATCCACCTGCCTCTGCCTCCTGAGTGCTGGGATTAAAGGTGTGTGCCACCACCATGCCCAGCCCTAAGAGGATGTTTTTAAGTTGGTAATGCAAGTTAGGGTGGAAACTGAGTTAGGTATAGAACTTTAAACTCAAGATAGATAATAGAATATTCTTATTAGTTGTCAAATACATATGGACTGGACATTGGGAATGTATATTATAACCTTATAATTTTCATAATTGTTGAATAATTGTTTTTATTGTTTTATATTGTATTTATTATTATAAGAAAAAGAGCTTTTTATTGTACTAAAAGGGGGAGATGTTGGGGGGAAAGATACATCTTAAATTAAAAAATAAATAAGTGAAAATATGAACATTCATATACAAAAGGAAGAAAGAAACCTTGCCTCATGGGGGCCCCCCTCACCAGAGGAGAAGGAGAGGAGAGAGAGGGGAAGAGGGAGAGAGAATGAGGCCAGGAAGGAAAGAGGGAGGGGGCTGTGATCGATATGTAACTTGAATAAACACGTAAATGTTGAGAAAAGAAAAAAGAAAAGCCAAAGAGGGGGAAAGGCAATTAAATTAGCCAGCACAACTCTACTCCTTTTAACCAAAGGGATAGAAGCCATAACCTTCTATCCCTTGGCCCCAATATCTCATCTTTATTTCATACTGTAAAATTTAGTCCAACCTTAAAACCCCTCATCGTCTTTTAAAATCCAGATACTTTAAAAGTCCAAAGTCTCTTAATTGTAAGCTCCTATAAGAACCTAAGACAAGTTATATACTTCCAACTTATAATGGTGTGAAATAAATATACCTTTTCCAAAAGAGAAGAGTAAGGGCATAATAAACAATACCAAAACAAAACCAAAATCCAGCCAGGCAAATGCCAAATCCTGAACCTCTGTGTCTGGCTCTGGGCTGCATAATATAATCTTCTGGACTCCTTCTTAGGCAGTCCCGTTCTTTCAGCCTTGTCACCTGAAGTATGCAGAGCTTCTCTCTTGGGCTAAGGCCAGCTCCACCCACATCTTCATCTCTCCACAGCAAACGTCCTATGCGCTGGCATCTCTAAATATGCTGGGGTCATGATTGCAACAGACCTCACTGCAGCTTCCATCAGCAGACCTCTTGGGGTCTCTCTACAAGGATGCTAACCCTGCCACACCATGCCTGGCCTCAGATGCTTTGCAAGATTTCCTCAATATTACATTTTTTCATGCCTTCAAAATCAGTACCACATGGACAGGGTTTGTCTTAGATAGCATCTTCTTGCTGTAATTAAACACCTTAACCAAAATCCTCTAGGGTCAGAAACAAACTTACATTTCCACATCACAGTCTATTAGCAAAGGAAGTTAGAGCAGGAACTCAAGGCAGGAATCTGGATGTAGGAATTGAAACAGAGGACATGAAGGAACGCTACTTACTAATGTAGGTCCTTCTGACTTGCTCAGTTGACTTTCTTATAGCACCAGGGACCACCAGCCCAAGGGAAGCACCACTACCCACAGTGGGCTGGGCCCTCCCACATCAATTACAAGAAAATGTATTACAGACTTGCCTACAGACTTCTCTTATGGAGGCATGTTCTCTCAATTTAATGCACCTCTTTCCAAACGACTAACTTGTGTCAAGATGACACAAAAAGGGCTAGCTCAATGTTGATGACATTGCCAAACTCTGCTCCCTGCCTGAGATGTAGCCCAGCCCCTTTGGATCTCAGCTGTGCCTGCTTAACTGTGCAAACCCAGAGGGAATGTTTTCCTATTGCTCCAATGAGTGCAGGCGGTTCAGTACAATATTGGTGAACTCCCATCTTCAGCACCAACCTGGACCTCTTCTGATTCTGACATTTTCTCTGTCATGCAAATGAGTGCATTGTTTTCAAGTTCAAATTCACTCAAGCTCCCTAGAATGCAGAATGCAGCCCAATTCTTGACCAAAACATCAAACAACCTGAATCCAAGTTCCTGGTAAAATCCTTGTTCCTGTCTGAAACCTTAGGAATCAACCTTCCGCTATTCACTCTTCAATGCAGAATCTCTCCGCATTCTTGCCTTCCAAGTCCCACTGGAATGGCTCATTAAGCTGTGCCCACACCATTCACCACCTTTTCTAGCCCAAAGTTCCAGTTCTTCCACATTCCGCCCACAAAACCCCCAAAATTTAAAAATCACTTGGTTAGGTTTATCACAGCATCAGCCCCCTCCCTTCATACCATGTTCTTCCTCAGTTCATTTCTTTTATGGAGATAAAGTGTCCTGACACAAAGTGACTTAGAGGAGACACCTGCCAAAGGCTTCACTTTGTGAAAACGCAAATTCATTAGAAAGAGAACCTGAACTCAGAGTGTTAAAGGGAGTCCCTGATCCTGGAAAGTGGTGGCCTTGGGAAGCATTTCCCCAGGATCAACACCCAGACTACCACAGCTCTGACCTAAGGGAGCCAGTCTTCATTTAAAGCTGGTAATTGAACTAGGCAACATTGTCTGTATGGTACTGGTTTTTCAGTCATGGAGAAATGCAAGATTGAGGGATACATAGAGTTTTGTTCCACAGTTTTAGAGAGTTACCAAGATCAAACAATGGTTGGAATCATTGCAAGAAACTCTTAATGGGCCGTAGTAGCATGAAACAGTGAAGGTGAAGTCTAAACCACAATAGAAAGCCCAGGATGTTGGAGAGGCCAGAACCATGGGCCATCTGTGGAAGAAAATAACATTCTCAACTGAGAGGCTGTATGTGCCATAAGAAGAAACACTGGGGGGTGGGGGGGGGCAGAACCACCTAAGTTCCTTGTAGCTCAGCCTATTCTATCAGGGTCCCCAGGTGCCAGACATAGAGCTGTAGGGTTTGGTGTTTGTCTTGCTGGTTTTCTGGCTATCCTTCCATTTTTCTTTGGGAATGGAAATGTATGCTCATAGCTATTAAATACTGGGAGTATGTAGCTTGTGTTTTTATTATGGAGGCCTCACAGTTAAGAGATTTGCCTTGAGTCTCAAAAGAAAATTTGGACTTAAAACAGTCTTAGCACTGGTAAAGACTGTGAGGGCTTTGGAATTTGGAATAAATGTATTTTGTATAATGAGACGTCCATGAGTCTGTGGGTATCAGTGGCAAGATGTTGTGGTTGCAATTCGAAATGTTTCCTTAAAGGCTCATATGTTGACCTTGGTCTCCAGGTGGTAGAGATCTTGGAACCCTTATGACATTGTTTCTCAAAGGGTTGTTGAACCATCCTTTCACAGGGGTTACCTAAGACCACTGGAAAACACAGATATTTACATTATGATTCATAACAGTAGCAAAATTACAGTTATGAAGTAGCAGTGAAAATAATTTTATGGCTGGGGGTCACCACAGCATGAGGAATTGTATTAAAGGGCTGTAGAACTAGGAAGGCAGAGAACCACTGGTCTATGAGGTAGAACCTTGCTGTAGGAAGTGGTCATAGGGCAGGAGGCCAGACTTGATGTTCTATAGCCTGGCTCCACTTCCTATTCCTTCTCTGTTCCTCACTGCTAATGCAACATGGCCACTTGGCCTCCTGCTTCTCCCATCATGCCTTCCTCGTTGTGATGCAATGTATTTCCTTCAACTGTAAGCCAGAACAGCCATTTTCTCCTTTAAATTGTCAGGTATTGGTCACAAAAATGAGGAAAATACAGAGGAATAGTAGGGGGCTTCTTCCTAACACAATCAACCAAAGAAAGTCCCCAATGAATAGTGTTTACACACTGGGACACTTACAGGAACGAATACTGGCTCCTCATTCAACTGCGTATTCACGGAGTTACAGAGACCCACAACTCACCTAGGCACACCCTAGGCAATAGTCCTGGGCAGTGGGTGATTCTAAAGGTTTTTAGAGCTGCCTTGATAATATTCCACCCAAGAAGGCTGCCTTCTTTGTGGAAAGGACACTCAGAAAATGGCTAAAGGATATAGTGAGGGTCACCAGAGGCCAGTTCACAGGACACCTGCATATAGAATCCCTCAGAGGCAGATCTCACAATAGCTTGGCTGCCTGTAATAAAAGGGAGGAAGCCAGCTCTCTGAACCACAGTGGATTTACAAAAAGCAGCCACTAAATAAAAATAATTCACCTATCTGCCTCTGCTTCCAGGGGAGGGATGGCTGGAGGATGAGTGATCTGTTTCCACTGCAGGTTTCTGAGCCACAGGTCAGGCCTAAGATTGGAAGATGAGAAGAGCTTTCAACTGGATTTGAGGTTTAAGTTTTCAATTGAACTGAACTGAACTATTTTTTTTCAATGCCTGGAAGTGACCAGAAAGCTATTATGTCTACTCAAGCCAGTCTTCAGGGGCAAGTCAGAGAGATTGTATTTAAGAAGGTGAATAGCAGTGACTGAAGAAGGAGAAAAATGAGACAGCCTCTTGTTTTAAGTTCAGACCATTTGATAAACCAGTGTGTATATATTATTATTATTATTTTATATCCACAAAGTCTTCTGGAGAGACACAAAAGAAAATAAGAATATATTGTAGGTAGAAGGGACAAGTGAAAAAGGACTTTTGAATTTTCCATTTTTACTCTCCCATACTATCTGAACATTTCATTAAAAAACCTGTACCACCTTTATAAAGAACCACTTTTATAAAAATGTAGATGTAAAACCCCAGTGCAAGCTAGAATCCTGTAGTCTTTTTTCCAGTTAGTGAGTCATAGAAGGATTTGTTCAGTGACATGCTATCTGCAGGGGTTGCAATGTAGTATCTGCCAATTGCTTTTGGTGTAAATAATCTCACCACAGTTGCTTTCAAGACGCCTGCAGCTTAATAACTAGCTCACAAAATTCCTTGGTATTAAACACTTTACAACTGGCTGGGTAAATTTCTGGATGTTTAATTATTGGCTTAAACTGGTACCAGTGGAGCACAGCACCTTGTAGGAGGCAACAACTAATGTCCTCTCTCTGTCAGTTTGTCTCCAGACTCTGAGAGAACTATCACCGGCTGACAAGCCAGCCTACTCCTTGGAGTAATATAGGGACACCAGTGTGAAGAACAGAATGTCAGGACATTCTGGCAGAGTCCCACAAGCTCATTTGGGACCAAGTAGAGTGGCCGAGGAGAGCTGACAGTACAGGGACAGACAGAAGCATGTGTCCAAAGAGACAGGGGACCGTTGCAAAACCAAACTTTGGCCATCAGTGACCTTCTGCAACTGAAGACCTCTCCCACTGGAGGTTGAGAAAAAGCAGGGCAGCCACAAAGTGGAATATGCCGAGCACAGCCTGCTGCATCTAATAATGGTGCAGCCGTACAAAGAGCTGCAGATGATTGAGCGTTCATGCTGCCGTTCGTGTTTGTGCTGAAACACTTTTACACCGAACCTCTCATTTCTTCCTCGCCGCAGACTTGCCAGGTAAGCACTTTCATTATTTCCACTTCTTTGCAGAAACTGAGCAGAGAGGTGAGACAACAAGACTATCAATCTAGCCGCTGCTAAAATCAAGAATCCGCCTGATATTTTAGTCTACATTTCTTTCTCGCCTCACAGTTTTACTAAATCCCTCCTTGTAACAAAGCAACATCCCTAAGAGTAAACCAAGGCTCACCACCGGGTGTTGCAGTCTGACCGCAGTAGTACCCCCAGTTGTCATCTTTCTAGCTCCATTCGGGAAAAGAATCCCAGCTGCTTGTGCTACCTGAGTCTGAGCAGAGTACAGGTACCCTGTAAATGAGCTGTGTGGGCTCTGTGCCTACCATTTTTCTCTGCCATAGTCTCCAATCGCACTAACAAAAAAGCAGGCAATTAAGCCAACCAATCTCATGCATTTTCTCTACCTGTACCAACATCTGGAAGGCCTGAGGAAGGTGGATCTGTTATATAAGTATCATTCCACAAATGTGTACCACGTCCCAGGACACTATTCTGAAAGGTGTTGTGGTACAGATTCCCTATGAACTGCTATCCTCATCAGAGTTAGTGCCGAATTATTTGCCCAGCCTATGAGAAGAGTACTGTATGGTGCTGGCACAAGTAGGCAGCCGTGTTTCTTGTGAAGCCAAACTGGCCTGCTTTCCCAAAACCTCACACAGTCGTTCAGGAATTGGAAGATCCTGTTTGGCTATATCCGTGGGGTCCAGGAATAGTTCATTTCCTGGGAGGTGGCACAGGAGTGCCATTTATAGATCTCAGCAACACCCACACGCTGCACAGGTCTAAGCACCTGGAACATAATGTGCAGAGCCCTCAGGAAAAGGGAGGAAAGAAGAGGGCGTCACTACCAGCTGCAGCAAACACAGCGTTGTCCTCCCAGCCTCCCTTGTCTCTACCCGGCACTCCAGACCTCGCAATACTGAGTTTCCTGCATGATGTCTAGCCCTTCCCACCGTAGCTGTCTCTGACTTGTCTCCAAGGGAAAGGCCTAAACATTTCCAGGGTCCGTTCCTCACTCTGCTTCTTCTTCCTTCTCTCAGGAAAGCAGTGCTGGAGAATATTTGCTAACCAGGCTCTCCATGGACCCCTGGAATCTGTCTTGATGCCTCAACTCGTGGAGAGCAGGAAGCTCTCTGGCAGCCAGAAGTAGCCAAATCACCAAGTTCTAAGCAACAGGCATATGGGGAGTCTGCTAAGAGTGTTCTAGAAAATCCTTTTATGTAAAATTCGGTTACATTTTCCTCGTGGACAGAAGTGCTTGCCTCTGTCTCCTTCTGTGTGCATAGAAGACAGTTGGGATTCTTAGAGCTTCAGTGGCTGCCTTGTGACCTTAGATGACAACCCTGAGAATGAAAAGACGCTGAAAGATGATGCAGTCCTTGATGATATTGTTGGAATGACACAGGGACTATCTCCAAACACTTGTCCATCACTTTTTAAAAAGCCAATGCTAGGTGAGTACTCTATTTCTTGCAACTAAAAGCACTTAAAACAGATTAAGTGGGTCTGTGATTGAAACTTACCTTCTTAGAAAAAAGGCTCATAGGCAAGATTGGCCAACTTTATCGAGTTGCTCTGGATTTTCCTGGTTTTAGAATGGAAGTCTGATATCCTGAGAACTCCTTCAGTCTGAGTAAAGACAGATGGTTGTGTACCATTTCACTGATGAAACTCTAAAGCCTAAGGAAGAAAGAGGCTTTCCCAAGATAAAATAGGGAGTGACCAATCAAACCTGGGTCATAGTCCAGGCTCTCGATACTAGCTAAATTCAAGACGTTTTAGTGACACTATAAACCCTCATTAATCCGTTGCCCTTCCCCAGGAAACAAAGTTACTGCTTTCAAGTTGCAGTCCCTGACCCCTCCCTGTCTTCTAATTACCAACTGCTTAAATACGACAAATACAGCATGGCTGCATCTGCAAAGGCCAAAACCGTAGAAAACAAGACCACCTCTGGTCTTCCCCGACAGCTGGGAAAGGTGTAGTGTTCGGTCATGGCCACAGTGCTTCATGGTCAGCAATTCTGAAGTAACTAGTTAAGACAGGTCAGTAGCCACCATACCATGCATCAGCCACCTGCTTTTCTCGATTTGGAATTTGAGAAACATTTATTGGGAGCTGATGCCGCCAAGTTGAAAGTTGTAGCCAGTGCTCTCACTTTTGAAGCATCACTTAACTTTTCAAGTGCTTCTATGAAGCACACGTAGCTGCCACGTTAATTTCTCTCCCAATTGCTGTGAAGATACCTGACCCTTTGCCTTCACTCCGCCTGAATCTGGGACCTCAAGATTTCAGAGAAGCCTCCAGGCACTTAATTTCTCTCAATATGTGGACAAAGATTAGGCCAGGGATTAAGTACTCCAGTTCTGTAGTGTGACTTGGGGGTCAACCCAGACATCTCCTGCATTCAGAAGCCCTCCCCTGCTTCCCCTTCCCCAGCATTCACCTCCAATCCTTTCACTGTACACTTACATGAGACAGTAAGTCACAATAACAACACACACTCTAGAGTGTGTACTAAATAAATTATTTACTAATGACCCTTGTTAAATGTTCACAGGGTGTGATGACTAGTCTTAATTGTCAGTTTGACTAAGTCAAAATAACTAAAAACCCATGCCTCTGGTCACAACACCTGGGAGGGATTTTCTTGATTGGATCACTTAAGGTGGGAAGACCCACCATAAACCTGGGCCACAATTCTCGTGGCAGCCTTTATAAAGTACATGGAAGAAGGAAGCTTGCTTTTTGTCTGCTTGCTCTCATTCTCACTGGCAAGTTCATATAATCTGCTGCTAAGGCATTCTTTCACTGGCCTAAGAGTCTACTTCTTCAGGAGCCTCATGGGCTGAGCAGCTATTGGATTCTCAGCATTCTGTAGGAGACAGTCGTTGTTGGATTAGCTGGACCAGAACCTTATAAGCCACTCTAATAAATCCCCTTTCTATATCTATGTATGTATTCATTCTGTCAGTTCTATTCCTCTAGAACACCCTGACTAATGCTCGGGGATAAGGGATATTAAGCTGCAGGTCTGTCAGAAAGTTCTCGTAAGTACACAATTCTGTGTGTCCTTAATGGGTTTTGCAGATTACTCATTGCTTTCCATTACTGAAACACTACTTCGGGTAAATCCCTGAGACCTGTTGTTGATTTACCACTGAGAACTACACAGAGTGAGATAAATTCTTCCTATCAAGTGGTCAGACTTTCTGGGTGACTGGCTACCTGACAGAGCCACCCCCCCCCACCACCACCACAGAATTAAAATTACAAAAAACAGGTAACCCTTTCATGTAATCTGTGGTTTGAATTGAGAATGGCCCCCATCGGTTCATGTATCTGAATGCTTAGTCACTAGGGAGTGGAACTGTTTGGCAAGAATTAGGTGGTGTGGTGTGGTTGGAGGAGGTGTATCACTGGGAGTGGGGCTTTGAGGTTTCTAAAGCCCACACTAGGCATAGTACCTTTCTCTTGTTCTGCAACTTGCAGATCATATGTGAGCTCTCAGCTACTTCGCCAACACCATGCCTGCCAGCCCCCTGCCATGCTCCCCACCGTGATGATAATGGACCCACCCTCTGAAACCCTAATCAAGCCCCCCCCATGCTTTCTTCTAGAAGCTGCCTTGACCATGCTGTCTCTTCACAGCAACATAACAATAACTTTGACATCACCTCACAAGAATGTGAAGTCAGATGTGAGCTGCTCTGCTCTAACTCCTGGATTTGGCTTATAGGATGGAACTGCAAGGCTCAGAGGCCCTTTCCTTCCCACAGTCATTCACTGCGAATGTGGGAACACCCCTATGATACTGCAACCCAAACACAAAAGTGTACCCTGAGGGAAAGAGATAAGGATAGGTGAGAATTGTGACTGATACCATTACAGAGTTGTTCCAGTTCATCAAGTGAATCTCTAAGTCAGCTAGTGAAGTGCGCACACAAAAGCCCACCTGGCCCTTTAAATTTGTGATTTAGAGGGAACACTTCCATTCTGAGTTTTGCTAGCACAGTGAGCCTGAGTTGAACTGAGACCAAAATTCTAACCTGGAAAGTAAGGTGAAAGATAGGAGAGAAATATTTGTGTATACTTCTGCCGCTGTACGTAATTCTGTGAACTCGGCGAATTCTGTAGACCCCAATTTAGTGTACTCGACTTTCTAATCATCAGTGTAGTCAAGTTTAAAGTGAACACGACCCACTCTTTAATATTTAGCTTCCAGTGTCCACTGAAATACTGCTGCTGCTCCTGTTCCTGTTCCTGCTGCTGCTGCTGCTGCTGCTCCTGCTCCTGCTGCTGCTGCTATACTATGGCTACTTCTACACTAGTACTACTACAACCACTACTGGAATAGTATACGTGCCTTAAGATGATTCTCCTCTCACCACAAGAGACTAGTCACCCACAAGCTAGGACACATGATCTCTGCAAAGACCACGTGCTATTCTTGTATCTCAGCAGGAATGGGCACTGTCCAGCTGATAGCCTTCACTGCACTTGGTTAGCCCAAGCTAACCAAGCAAGATACCAGCTATGGGTCTTGGCCAGATTCCCAAGTATTTTTCTTTAATTTCTTTAGTTCTGAAATGGAGGTGAGAGTGGTAATGAATATTTCAGAGGATTAAATTAGATAATCTATGTGATGCACTTAGCACCACTCAGCCATGGTGAGTGCCCTGTGGCTTTGCTAGCAGGTGTTAGTATTCTCATCACTATTAGTAGCAGTAAGTAGAGGCTTTTCAGTGGATGTAAACAAAAATTTTATTATCCTATATTTACTAAACCTAATAAACTATACCCTATAACCTAATACCTAATAACACTTAACAACCCTTCCCTAACTCTTTTGAAAGTATACCAGGCTGAGGGTATTTGGGGGGGGGGGCAGGCAACTTAGTCAGTCTTCTGTCTGTTGGCACACCTCAAGCAGCATTCAGCAGACTGGCTCTGCTTGGCTCAGCTTCCTGCAGGCCTAGCGCTGCCACTGTCTGCCTTACCCACACTGCTTGGGGCCGCCTTCAGTCATACACGGCGCAGATGCTCTACTGCACATGGCCTAGCCTGGCCTAGTCTTTTACCTCAAAGCCTTGCCACAGCCTCATGTAACAGGGGTTAACCCTCTTGCCTATTTCTGAGGTCCTCTCAGAGTGTGTTTGCCACGGCTTCAGAGTTTGTACATGTAATGCCTCGCTCACGCTAACTTTCAGTGGTCACTTTGCTCCCATTGCTGTTGTCCTTGAGACTTTTCTTGACCTTCTTGGGCTGGCTTGAGACCAGAGCCCCTTCCTGAGGCTTTTTCTGTCAGCAAGACCTCAACGCAAGCAGCTGGCACACGTCTTCACACCTATGTCTCTTTTTTTCTCTAGGGGAGGCTTCTCCTCACAAGGCTCACAACATTGTGAGATGACTCCGTCTCTCTCCTCCGTGGGGGCTCTCTCTCCTGTTTCCTCTGCAGTTCTCTTACCAGCCGAGGCTTCTGACTGCTGGTTTGCCTCAGGGCTGTTGTGGCCTAAGGGCTGGCAGATGGCGAACATCACTCCCCACTTCTCTCACCTTGTGTGTGCTCCTCTCTCTCGTGAGGCTCTCTGGCTTAAATAGGGGGTGGTTCTTTCGGGTGTCTTTGGCGGTTCCCGTGGTCTCTGGAGGTTTCTGGTGGCCCTTGGCCACGCCCCTCCACCAGGCACTTTCTGCAGCTCCCTCAGAGCTGTGGCTTTTCAGCCATGCCCCTTTACCAGACACCATCCCATTAAAGGCTTGTTAAAGAGGCTTTTCTCTGCCCCTCCTTGGCCAGTGTTCAGTAGCTGAGAGCTTCAGCTAGAGTGTTTCAAAGTGTGGCCTTCCTTCATTTTCCCGGGCTTTGAAAAGCTGCCTGACAGGCACTAGGCTGATCTGCATGCCCCTTAAGAGTCTGCATTTCAGAAGCCCTTACTAATTCACTAAAGAAAACTAACCCATTACAAGTGGAAGTAGATACTTGAAGCTGAATACTAAGCAGCTAAGTCATGTCCACAAGTACATGCATGTGCGCCACACACACTCCACTTCACTGGCTAACATTTTCTGAAACAGCGTCCTCCCTCTCAGCATCCTTATCGACAATACCTTCAGCTAGAAGTAGGTGTTAGTAGCATGTGGCACAACGGGCCTGACCCGCTACCATCTTCTGTCCCCTCTGTCTATCTGTACGGTTTGCTCCCTCACAGCCCCAGGCTTCGGTTATCGCCCTCAGGACTGGAGCGATGAATAATACAACCTAAAAGCTCAGAACTGGGTCAGAAACCTTTGATTCTCTAATATCCTCGATGCTCTTCCCAGGTGACCTTGTACCCAGCTCACAGCTTTCCTGTATCAGGAACTGAGGCCCAGTGTGATGGTTTGAATGAGACATAACCTCCATAGGCGTAGGCATTTGGATACTTGGTTCCCACTTGGCAGTGATGGACTTGAAGGTATAAGAGACGTGGCCTTGTTAGAGGAAGTACATTAACTACAGACAGGCATTGAGAGTTCGTAGCCCCTACTTCCTATTTCACATTCATGCTTGTGGTTAAAGCTGTGATCCCTCAGCTTCCTGCTCCTGTTGCTCTGGGGGCCACTTGCAGCCTTACCTTTCCCTGCATCACGATTGCTTCTTATCCCTCTGGAATTGTAAGCCAGATAAATCCTTTCTTCTCTTTAAGTTGCCTTTGGTCATAGTGTTTTGTCACAGCAACAGAAAAGTAAGGACACACCAAGGAAGAAGGAAGAGAGTTTGTAGTGGGGACAGGGCTTCTGCCACCTTCCCAGAGGCCAGATAGCCTGTGGCTGCTCAGTCCTGTCAGCAAGAAGGAAGCAGGAGGAAGAAAGCCATGGAGAATGCTTGTCTCTAGATGATCCTGGAGGTAGGACCCAGTTGCTGAGCATGTGCTGTGAGCTGCTAGTACCAAGGCCTCATGCCTCCTTCATTGAGGTGCGCGGGAGAATATAAGCTGCTTGTACTGGTGTTGTTTAGAGTTGTGTAGAGCAGCGGTTCTCAACCTTCCTCATGCTGTGACCCTTTAATTTGGTTCCTCATGTTGTGGTGACCCCCAACCATAAAATTATTTTTGTTGTTACTTCATAACTGTAGTTTTGCTACTGTTATGAATCGTAATGCAAATACTTTTTTTTTGAGATAGGGGTTTCCCAAAGGGGTCTCAACTCACAGGCTGAGAACTGCTGGTCTAGGGGGCAGTCTCTGGCCCACAAGTCACAGCCTGGACTCCTCTGCCTAAGTAAGCCCTAGATGGTGGAAGAAACAGAAAACATGATTCGTGTCTCATAATTGAACCAACTCACACTAATTCACACCTTGGCAAGATGTCAGCACTGTGTGAACATCATTCAGCTCATTCAACAGTCTCTGCCAGGGGCAAGGGTGTGCTGGGCAAAACAGGTGCTCAGATGCACTGTGCAGTTCATACTGTCTAGAAACGTGCAGGTGAGTAGGTGGCGAGACGGAAGTGTTGCCAGATGATAATGTAAGTCAAAAGCACATGCCCCTTCATAGGCAAGGATTGAGGGGGAAATAGCCATATCTCAGGGACAATGGGAAGATGAAGGAAAGGCACACGGTGTAAGGTGCTCCCTCAGCCCCTTTTCATCCTGCTTCTAGCTTGGAGATGGTACTTTACGGGGAGATTGGGATTTGGGGGGGGGGCATCTAAGACAGGGTTTGTCTATGTAGCCCTGACTGTCCTGGACTCACTCTGTAGACCAGGCTGGCCTTGAACTCACAGAAATCCGCCTGCCTCTGCCTCCCGAGTGCTGGGATTAAAGGTGTGTGCCAGCATGCCCAGTGAGGTTGGGATTTTTTACTGCAGAGTAGGGTGAACAGAGCAACGTGTGTGTTAGAAAAGCAGGGTAGGGAGGTGTAACAGCGACACTGTAGGTCCTGAGTTATCTCGTCTGTCCCTACTGTTCTTCCAGGAGCAGAGGAAGAAGTAGGGTGGTAGCACACTGGTCATAGCCTAAGACACAAAGATGGATAAAGTAGAAACGTTTTTCTTCTCCCGTGCCATGCTTCTGATATCAAAATCAAAGCAGGCGTTTGCGATTTACTGTGCCATGCTCTGCACTGGGACTTCTGTGCTATTATTTCATTTGTTCCTTAGAACAACACTTTGTTTTTATTTTTACTGTTAAATATACTATTTTGATAATGCTCAAGAATGCTCTTAGTCAGCTAACTAAATTTTGGGTTACAAATTGTTAGAAATTGCAATGAATATTAGAACATTTTTAACTCAGAGGTTTTACATATTTGATTGAAATTATTTAAGAATTCAAAAAAATTTTTTTGTTTTTTTAAGACAGGGTTTCTCTGCGTAGCCTTGGCTGTCCTGGCCTCACTTTGTAGACCAGGCTGGCCTTGAATTCACAGAGATTTGCCTGCCTCTGCCTCCTGAGTGCTGGGATTAAAACCGTGCACCACCACACCCGGTAAGAATTTAATTTTTTATGCATGCTGTAAGTAGAAATTAAAGAGCCATTCTGGTAGGAGCCTGGAAGACAATAGTGTCAAGAGCTATGCACACTAAGGAGGCAAGTCTTGCTCCAAAGGTTTCAGAAGGAAGCAACGTTGGAGATGAGGCTAAAGACCATTCTTGTGATATTTTGGCAAAGAATATGGGTACTTTCTCCCCTTATCTGAAGAATTTATCTAAGGCTAAAAATGAAAAGTAATGGACTAATTTATATGGCAGACATAATTTCAAGACTGAATATTATTGAATCTGTGGTGATTTGGGTTTAAAACAAACAAACAAAAAAACCTTTGTTTTTACTTTATGTCTACAGGTATTTTGCCTGCCTGTGTGTCTGTCCGTGCACCACATATATACAGTGCCCTTGGAGGCCAGAAAAAGGCATCAGATTCCTGGTACTAGAGTTATAGACAGTGGTCAGCTTCTGTGTAGGTGGGAATCGAACCTGGGAATTGAACACAGGTCCTCCAGAAGAGCAGTCAGAGCTCTTAATGGCTGAGCCATCTATCCAACTCTAGTGTAGTTATTGTAATGGCTGTTATACAGTTCTACAATGAGAAAGAGCAAGTAGGTTAGAAAGAAATACAAATTTACTGCAAGTTTTTGGTTTTTTTTTTTTTTTGAAGAGAAAAAGAGCACCAGGAAACTTAACATTTCAGCCAAGGCTGGTGTTGAAAGATCTAAGAGGAGCAAACGCCATTAAGGAAAAGCCTTCTCTTCAGCACTGAGTAAAGAGAAGACTTTGTTCATCCCCACAGAAAGCCTTCACCCAGGTAAGCTTGGGAAAGAGAACCTAATGCATTTTCTTCTCCTAAAAAGAAACTGAGTAAAAAAGCTGCTGCCAATGAGATCTGAGGGGGCTGAGTATCCATCCTGAGCTGGCAACAAAACTTAGCAGTGTTGTCCACATGGTGGCACCTTTAGATTCACAAAGGATGCAAGTGTAAAGGGGGCCACAGAATCCTCCTACACAGTTTCAAGAGAGCCATTGAGGCCAGGTAGTGTGGGGTAGGGTAACCCCTGGGTGAAGACCCCCGAAAGGCCAAGAGATTGTGAGAAGTCAACTTGTGAAGCTGTGAAAGCTAAACTCGACTTATACCAGAGACCCCAAGATGTTGGAGATGCCAGAACCGTGAGACATTTGCCAAGGAGAGCTGTAGACAGGAAATGGAACCAGCCCAAGAAAGGGATGTATGCGGCAGGCAGCAAAGTTGGAGAAGCAGAACCATCTAAGGCCTTTGAAATTACAGTCCTCAGCATCAGACATGGAGCCACAGGATTTGATGGTTCCCCTATTGGGTTCTGGTCCTGTTTGGGTCCAATATCTCCTCTGTGCCCCCAACTCCTCAATTTGGAATGGTAATGTACATTCTGTACCATTATATGTTAGAATAATGTAAAGAATGTTTTAGTTTACAGGAGGGTGAAATTATGAAATTGCCTTTAGTTTCAGAAGAGACTTTGGGTTCGATACTTTTAAATAGTGCTGAGACTGTGAAAGCCTATGGGGACTTTTGAAATTGGACTAAATGCAGTTTGTGTTATGATATGGCCATGAGCCTATAGGGCTAAGGTGTGGAATATAGTGGTCTGGATGAGAAATCTTCCCTGTGCTCCTGAGTATCTGAACACTTGGTCCCCTGTTGGTGGTGCTGTTTGAGAAGGTTTAGGTGCTACAGCCTTGCTGGAACAAGCCCACTGGGGGTGGGCTTTGAGGAAAAAAAACATCTCAAACCATTTCTAATTTACTCTGTCTGTTTCACAGTTGGAGTTCAAGATGTAAGCTCATGGCCTTCTGGTCCTGCTGCAACATCTGTTGCCCACTGCCATGCTGTCCCAACACCTGTGAGAACGTATCTCTCTGGAACCACAAACCAAAATAATTTCTTGCTTCTATAAGTTGCCTTGCTCATGACATTTTTTATCACAGCAACAGAAAAGTAATTAATATAGAATAAAATTGGCTAATATAATAGGCGAACAAAGGGGATCAGGGAAGGAATTGATTCACATGCAGACAGGCCTTCTGAAGTCTCCAGTTTTCCTCCTGTAACTGTCTTTAATAAATCAGCCAGGGTGACGTTCTTAAAACACTAATCTGGTTATGTTGATCCTGAGCTAAAGCCTTGCAATAGTTTCAGAATCCTTAATGTATCATACAAGCTCTGTGCATCTGGAAGTTCCTGTCTTCCACCTCTTGTCCCATCAAGCCCTGGTTTATTGTATGCACCTAGAAGAGATGGCACTTTTTGTTGAGTATATACTATGTACCAGATGTTGTTATGCAATCTATGTATGTATTGATTTGCTTTCTCTACATGACAAGCCTATGAGGAAAATGCTGCTGAAGCCCCACTCTGTGTTCTAGGACACTGATTCACACAATAGTTTAGTCACTGCCCAAGGTTACATAGGTTGCAGAGTCCATTCTAGACAGAGACATGCTGAATCTTGCCACACACAGAAGACTGTCGGCAGCTTTCATGGTGTCTTAGTTAATGTTCTACTGCTGTGAAGAGACACTATGACCAAGACCACTTACAGAAAAAGAGAATTTATAGAGCTTACAGTACTAGAGGTTAGAGTCCATGGCTATGGGGACCATGGCAGCAGGCAGGCAGGAATGGTGCTGGAGCAGTAGCTGGGAGTCTGCATTTCATTCACAAGCACAAAGGTGGGGAGAAAGTGGATAGAGAGAAAGAAAGAACTGGGAATGGTGTGGGTTTCTGAAAGCTCAAAGTCTGCCAAGCCGCACCTTCTAACCCTACCTAAGCTTGGTCCACCAACTGGGGAACACACATTCAAATATGTGGGCCTATGGGGGTCATTCTCGTTCAAATCACCACACACATGGTTTGATTTGGTCTCCCTTCTGCCTGAAACACCACTGCTCCTTTTCTGCTCTGGATAAACACCATTATATCTTTCAAGATTTGGTCTAGAACTTATCTTTGCAAAGAGTTACTGCCTGTTAAATAAACTTAGTTTAAAAAAAAACCTAACAAACCTTTTCTAGAATATAATCCCTAGTAACTCTGTGAATATTTGTATGTTATAATGTTTACTCTATCTCCTGTGTAAGCCTAAGGTGACCTGAGCACATTTGAACAATCTTAAAGAAGAAAAAACTTACTATTTCCTTCTTTTTGCCCATATATATATTTGAATGTTTGTTCCCTTGTTGGTGGACCAAGTTTAGAAAGGGTTAGAAGGTGTAGCCTTATTGGAGAAGGTATATCACTGAGGGCAGGCTGTGATGTTTCAAAATCCTACACTGTTCCCAGTTCCCTCTCTCTCTTAATAGTTATCTGTACAACTCCTCAAATCATTATCTGTGGTACTCACTGTTTCTGATGCCTCTCCTCATGTCCTTTCTTGAACTCACCTACACTAGGCCTCTGCCAGAAGCTTACATCATTGTCACCTGTGATTTCAAGGACCTGTGGGTCCTTGACCAAGCAGAAGCCTTTTGCAGTTGACTTTCCCCCCATCCCCATTGATGTCTTCCTTTTTATTTTAATTCTCAGAACACCAATGTCCCCTGACTCTCTCATTCTGCTTTTGTCCAGTCTCCCTCTTGTCTCCTTCACCTCTAAACATTAGACAGAGTACCTCCAATTTCAATTCATGGACTTCTCCTTTATTTTCTTTTGTCTTGTTTTCTTTCCCAAGACAGAGTTTCTCTGCGTAGCCCTGGGTATCCTGGAACTGGCTCTGTAGACTAGGCTGGCCTCAAACTCAGAGATCCACCTGCCTCTGCCTCCTGAGAACTGGGATTGAAGGTGTGCATCACCACACCCAGCTTTTTTAAAAATCTCATTTCTTCTTCACATTCACTCACGTCCTAGGTGATCATCTAGTCTCATGGCTTTAAATACCATCTGTATGCTAATGATTCTTAAACACATAACTTCTGCTCAGAATATTGTGTTGAAGTCTATGGTGTGTGACCCAATTATTTGCTGGCTTTCTCCATTTGGGTGCCATATGGATGCCTTAGACTCAACGTACCAGAATCTCCTCTCTCTACACTTTTTTCTACCTCTGTAAGTGACCGAGCCTTCACCCTGCCAGCTTCAGGAAGTCTTCCTTGACTCTGTTATACTTCACACTAATCCAGCAATGCCTTAATCCCAGAATATCTCCAAAATAAGCCCAAATTTAATCACGTTTCTTCTTATTTTGCAACATTTACCTTGCAGCAAACCATCCTAACTGAAGGTAAACATCTCTGCACTAGTCTCTCTGTTTCTACATTCTCATATCTTGGTCTGCCTCTTATGTGGCAGAATACTATCGCTGCTCAAAACCTGCTTACTGGCAGCTCAGAGTCTACAATATTTTCAAGGTCCTGCATGTAAATTCCCTTTCTGGATACTACCTTGATGATCCTCTCACTCTCCCCTTTGCTGCTCCTCAAGCGCACAAAGCATGCTTTCTCGTAGCAGCTTTACTTGCCCTATCACCTGTAGATTTTTTTTCTCTTATCACCTTACCAGATTTCTGCATGTCAAATTCTCTCATCTTTTCAATGAGCCTTTTCCTGCCTAGCCCATCCTCCTTATATTAGCTACTTGTCTCATTGCAGTGACAATATTATCTGACAATAGCAATTAAAAGAAGACTTCTTCTGGCTTACAGTTCCAGGGATACAGTCTGTCTTGATGGGGAAGGCATGGGAACAGGAGTGGTAGGTGGTGACATTGCATCCAGTCAGAAAGCAGAGAGGAATGAAGGCTCACTTTCTCCATTTTATTCAGTCTGAAAACACAGCCCATAAAATGGTACCATGTACAATCAGGATGCAGTTTCCCACCTTAATTAACTTGGTTTAGATAATCCCTCACAAATATGCCCAGAGCCTTATCAACCAGCACTGAAACACATCACTTTTAAGCCTTAATCTTCCAACTTTTGTCCCCATATCCATCTCATAATTTAAAAAAAAAAATGTATTCAGTCCAACTTCAAGTCTCCATGGTCATTAACAGTTCCAGCTTTAAAAGTCCAAGTTGGGCCAACGAGATGGCTCAGTGAGGTGTGATGGGTGGTGTTAAGCATTCTAAATGTTAATTGGTCCTGCTTGCTGTCTGTTACTTACATTGTCTCTGATTGGTTAAATAAATGCTGAGGCCTGGAGATTGGGCAAAGACGGAGGTAGGCAGGACTAAGGTGTGCAGGCTTCAGAGACAGAACATCTTGGGAGGAAGAATCCTCCAAGAGAAGCCAGAAGCAGGAAGAAGGAGAAACACACACCATGGGATAGATTAAAGAATATCATTCCACGTGGCCTGGAACTTCGGCTTAGCATGGAGAAGAGCAGTCCAAAGGGACATATGTATATATGGGGTTATATTTGGGTAATAGAATTATAAGCTAGCTTAGATGGGCTAGGATTGCACAATTCAGGCCAAGGCTTGTTAAATCCATCCGGTGTCTGTGTATATTCATTTATAATGGTGGGTTAAGGATTAACACCACTGACCAATTAAATATAATATAAATACTGGTTAAATCATTTAATTAGCCATTTTTTTCTACAGAGGTGCAAGGCAAAAGAACTTGCCATGCAACCCTGACAACCTGAGTTTGATCCCAGGAGCCCACAGTAGAAATAGGAGAGAAGTGACTCCTGAAAGTTGTCCTCTGACCTCTACCCATACACTGTGGTACCCTTGTGCATACACCTGTGCAAGCACACACATACACACAAATAGAATTAAATATTTTATGACAGACACATGGTGCACACCTTTAATGTCAGCAATTTGAAGGCAGAGGTAGGTGGATCTTTTAGAGGAATTTTAATCCAGCAGCATGGCTACTCTGGCAAGGGATCATGTCCAAAGACTTAGGACTGTGCGATTCATTTGAAATACAGACATGCCTTTCACATACACCCTTAATCCCTCTGACTGGAATATAGTGCACACCTTTAGTACATATCTTTAATCCCAAGCAGTGATGTCTACTTGAGGGACAGACAAAGTGATGAATCAGAGAAAGATTTGACCGAATGAGTCAGAGATGGATATGCCCAACTCTCATGAGAACAGACAGGAAAGAGAAGCTACTTAAGAGCAGCACAGGGAGAGAGTTAGACAGTACAGTACAGTGTTGTAGAGTACAGTACAAGAATAGAGTGGCGTTCATGCAGTCAGTACAGAACAGTTTTGTACAGTTCTGTTGAGTTGGGGGCAGACAGTTCAGTGCAGATCAGTTCATGAAGTTCAGAGGCAGTTTCTCCCATCAGAGCAATTCAGTGAGAAGCCAAGAGAAGCCAATTTGGAGAGGAGGATTTTTGTCTTTTTTTTTTTTTTTTTGGTTTGGTTTAGCTTTTCAAGACAGGGTTTCTCTGTATAACAGTATGAGCTGTCTTGGAACTCACTTTGTAGACTAGGCTAGCCACAAACTCACAGAGATCTGCCTGCCTTTGCCCCCTGAGTGCTGGGATTAAAGGCATGCACCACCACGCCTGGCTTGGAGAGGAGTTTTAAGACAGAACAGCTGAGTTGAACCAGTCAGCCAGAGTTCAGAAAGAACTGGAAAGAGTAAGTGTATTCAGCAGTAAGTCTCAGAGGCTTAAAACAATCTAGGCCTGGGTTAGTAGACAGAAGCTGGAAACTGAAGCCTTTAAGGTCTGGGCTTGCAGAAGGTTAGATTGTACGGAGGCTAGAAGCTTCCAGGCCTAGACCTAGGTAGAAACGCTCTGGGCTTAGCCCAAGCCATGTATTAGTAAAGCTTGGGTGCAGCTCTCATCTCATCCCCTCATCTGAGGAAATAAAAACAATGTTAACAGATCTTTATGAGTTTGAGGCCCTCAGGGTTAACACAGTGAGATCCAGGCCAATTAAGACTGCATAGTGAAGCCCTGTCTCAAAAAACATTTTAAATAAAATTAAACAAAATAAAAGTCTAAAGTCTCTCCAAAGAGACAAGGCAATCTCTTAATTATGAGGTCCTATAAACTCAACAGCAAGTTCCATACCTCCAACATAAATGACACAGAATGAACATTCCCATCCCAGAAGGTAGGAATGGGGGCAAAGCAAGAAAAAACCAGGCCAAATCACAAACTAAAAAGCAGCAGTCTTGCATGGGAAATGCACACAAGCTCCATAATCGGCATTTGGTGTGTGATAGGGTTGTCTGTACCCCAGGGGTGATGCAGAGCCACTCCCCAAGCTCTAGTATGTAAAACACTTTGCCTCTCTCTTGGGCTATCTTCACTCCGTGCTTACAACTTCATTGGCAGATGTCCTGTGGTCTCTCCAATATGCTGGGGTCTCCAAAGCACCTTAGGGTTCACCTTCACAGCTTCATGTAGTGGTCTATAAGGATTCCTTGCAAAGATCCTAACCTTGTTGAACATCACTTGGGCTCAACAGTTCTGTGAGACCATAATGCAAGATTCCATGATCCCCTCACTCTGGAATCTTTTATGCTCAATAAACAAAACAAAACAAAAACAACAACAAAAAAAAACAAACAAACAAAAAACAGTACCTCAATGCTGCCAAGTTCTGCTGATGCTGGGGATGGAACCAGATCTCCCTAGACTCCAGTTGCACAAGCTTCTGTGTGCTGACCCTGAGGAAATGCTTCCCTAGGCAGTTACTATTGGGGAACATGCAATTGCCTCATCAGCACTCTCGCTTTAGGATCTTTTCTTTCAAATGGATTTGGACCTCATAAGATGGACCTCTTTATGGGTGGGATCATGTTCTCAGAATGCCTTTCCTGATGTTCCAGGGCCATATGTCACAAACTTCTTGGTGGCACTAACCTCCTTCACAATTACACCTGCTTCCGAGCCTGGTTTACCTGTAAGGTTTAACGATCACACGTTTCCTCACCAAACAGCACGTTTTTTCATCTGTCTGCTCCATTTTTTGCTCTGTCGCTGCAGATCTGAGGGGGCCGCAGCCTGTGTGCTTTGCTGTCATGAGACTTCCTCCACCAAACAAATTAGCCAAATTCTCTTGTGTTCAGCCCCATTCACATTCCCAGGATGCAGGTAGAATGCAGGCAGATTTGGGGTCGGGGAGACGGTTTAGCACGTAAAGACACTTGCTTCCAATCCTGATGCCCTGAGTTCAATCCTCCGGACTCACATAGTGGAAAAAGAGACCAGCTCCAGTAGTCTTCTGATCTCCACTCACATGCCATGACATATATGTTTAGGTATACACACAAACACACACACACACACAGTATTTAAAAAAGAAAAAATAATTCAGCCAGCTTCCAATAGAGTCCTATTCTCCTCTCTAGCCTCCAGTATTCTTGTTTCTTTCCATTATGGTCTTCAAAACTCCCACCAGAGTATCCACCAAGCTCTGCTATCAGCATGCTAGGGCTTTTCAAATTCAAAGTTCTTTCATAAATTATTTCCAAAGGCTTAGCACAACACAGGTTTATCACAGCAAAGGCCCCTCTTCTCTGTATTGGTTACATACATTATTGCTGCAACCAATACCTGACAAAAACAACTTTAGGGAGGGAGGGATTATTTTGGTTCAGAGTTGCAAAGAACACATTCTGTCATGGCAGGGAAGGTGTGGTGACAAGAGAAGGAGGTCACTGGTCTCAAGGTGTCCCAATCAGGAAGCAGAGAGAGAAGAATGCATATACTCCGCTATCCTCGTTTTTACTTAATCTGAGACCTCAATATTTAAAATGGTACATCACTCACATCTAGGATTCCTGTCTCAATTAAAATAAATGAGATAATTCCTCACAGACATGGCCAGAGGCTTATCTCTTCCATGATCTCGTCTGGATCTTAGCAAGTTGACAATCAATGATCCATCACAACTCCAATATTTTTAAATTTCTCTCTTTCTGCGTTAGCAACTTGGCCCTCGCCAAACTATTCATATATATTTGTTGTTTTATCTATTGTGTATTGTCCACAAATGGAGAGTTTGTTTATTTATATATTTTTAATCTGTCCTTAATCATGGAATAAATGAACTGTAGTTGTAGCACCTACATTCTATTAGCCTTTGTTCAAGCTGATCTAGTCTCCAAATCTATTGGCAGGGAGCAGTGAATTTTTCCAGGCACTAAATGCTACTCGATTCACATGGAAATACAGAAACACAACCCCAGTTCAAAGTCAAATTGCTTGTGTTCTTCCATACACGTGGGTTGCCTTGGCTTCAGACCATTTATTAGAATGGGGAACTGACAGCAAACTAGAATGCAGATCATTTACAAACAGAAGAGATGACTTGCAAGCCAGCTACAGGATGAGCAAAGTTCGAGAAAACATTCTCTTCAAAACGCTGAAGAGCTTCTTGCTCACCTGGGAGGAAATTTCTGGGTTTATTGCATTCTCTCCAAAGTTATGGCTTCCCAGTCCTGCCAAAAACCTCTCAGAACAGGGATTCCAACTCTGAAAATTGGTTTTAAGTAGAGACACATTACACCTCCCCACAGAGCACTTACCAGGAAAGTACCTACTTAGGCTCAGCTCTGTTGCCAGATCCCTTCAGGCTGGAATACTGACAGGGTGTGCCTCTTCCGGCCCCCAAGCCATGCCAATTGGCCCAGACATCTTCCAACCCCTCCTCCCTTCCTAAGTCTCCATGCTTGGTGCTGCTGTCCTTGTTCTTCATCAATCATTTGAATTCTACAGATAGTTGTTGGATGTCTGCTTTTTCGACTTGCACTGTGCTGTGACAGGTACTAGGGATGACAGTAAAGGCAGAACAAACATTTCAACGTGTGGAAATAGGTGAAGGAGTCCCATTTCCCCCTGGTACACTGTGCAAGTGTTATGCTCTGTTAAACCACTGTTAAAATCGCTTCTAGTCAGGCTGGTACTACAACTCAGCTGGAAAAATGCTTGCTGCACAAGCCTGAGGACCTGATTTTGGTCCCCATACCAAACTGTAAAACTACAACTGAGTGGTACACATTTGCAATCCCAGAGCTGAGAAGGTGAAGACAGCCAGATCCCTGGGGCGTGATGGACAACCAGACTAGCCTAATCAACGATGAGCCACAGATCCTAATGAGAGACACTGCCTCAAAAACAAAACAAAACAAAACAAAAAACAGGTAATTAAGACAAGTGAGAGACAAAAATGAAGTACATAGCTCAGGAGGAATAGCTCGGGTTGATCTCTGGCCAAAACACACATACACACACACACACACACACACACACACGAATGCATGCACACATACACATGTACACACACACATACATGAACAGACATACACTTCTACATCTACATACCTGCTACACACATTCAATCAGTGCATTGTTAGTGATAAACTGTGTAAATTTGTATTCTGAACCCTTTTCTTAGTGCTTGTTTTCCTGTAAATAAGGAAAGATTAGAGGTTAGGCCAATGTGATTGTCTAATTAGCAGCTGTTGGGCTCTCCTTTGCTACCAGAGTTGTCTTCAGCAAAAAGATTATCTGTCTAATGGCCAGCAACACTACTTTTATGGAACCGCCAACCACTCTGAATACCCCTTCAATACCTTGGGACAGCTCTGCGAAGACCGAAGCTGACTGCCCTGGCTCCTGAAGGCAGAGCCTCAGCCAGGACTTTTTGAAACAGTTTTTACTAAACTTTCTGTTCAGTAAATCTAGACGCCCCTGAAACCATTTCTACCTTGGAAGAAGGAAAACATTTTCCCTGGAGGTATAGCAAAGCACTGTTATTGGTGCTTAGAGGAAGGGCATGACTGGTCCAAAACTCAGCTCTCAGTTAGTGTGATTGGCACTAATAGGGAAGGCTGTGGTTGATACAAGTAATCCTGCTCTGGCTACATAAGCAGGGTGCCAGCCTTTGCTCAGTGAGTCAGCTGGGAGCCACACCCCTGACCTGTCTCCCCTCCATGGAGGGCTTCTGGTTGGTTGGTTTGTTATTCCCTACCTTCAGTAGTGCAAGCTGTGCTGGCAGCACCAAGCAGAAGGCAGCGGTGACAGGGTACAGGGACACCTTAATTAACAATTGCTGAGCAGGTAGTGCCAGAAGCCTTGAAAGCAGTGAGGCAGCCGATTGCTTGATCCTGAAAAGGTAGCGGCAGTCTTTGTGGTGATCCTGGTGGTGTCAGACATACAAGTGACCCTGTGGTGCACCTTGACCTCCCAAGTGCTCCCTACCGAGCATCCCAAATAATCTGGGAGGAGAACATTTGCATCCTTTGACTGACAGACTCCTTGGAGAGCTCATGATCTTGGCCAACAGGAAGTACTTTGTGCAGAGGGTGTGAAGTTGGCCAATTGGAAGGTGTCCTTGTGCTGGTATAAAGGGGAGGCCCCAGAAATGCAGAGGGGCTCTTTGCTTGGCATCACTTCTCATTACTGTTCATCACTGCTTTGCTACAAAAGACTCCAGACAACACTTCGAGACTTGCTTCTTCTGAGACTTACTGCTGCCTTTGCTACTGAAGATGGAGCCCCAGGACGGGCTGAAGAGACTGAAGACGCAAACGGGCATGTGGCAACTGTTGTAACTGTTGGGTCTTCTTCAGCCACACTTGCTGGTGTTCCCAATTAACTGTGTTCTCATTTCTGCTGTTTGCTGTGTTCCGTGGCTGATTGCTTCCTTTCCTGTGTGTGCTGATTTGGCTGGGCTGCTGATGAGTCACCCCAAGGACCTCTGACTTAGGAATCTATATCCTTTCTTTTGTGCCTTGGGTTGGTGGGTTGGAAAGTGTTTAGAGTTATTAATAAATTAGTTTAAAAGTACGCCTTCAGAGCCGGGCAGTGGTGGCGCATGCCTCTAATCCCAGCACTTGGGAGGCAGAGGCAGGCAGATCTTTGCGAGTTTGAGGCCAGCCTGGTCTACAAAGTGAGTCCAGGACAGCCAGGGCTACACAGAGAAACCCTGTATCGAAAAACCAAAAAAAAAAAAAAAAGTACGCCTTCAGGGTTTTATTCTACCTTTTATAATATTAATATTTTCTTCAACAGGAGAAGGTCCTCTGAGTAGTCCTGGCAACAGCCATGTTGTGGAAAGGAGTCAAATGGTCAGATTCCCTACAACTGAAGAAGGAGCTGGAGAGTAATGGTGGCCAGGTGAGAAAGAAGGGCGGCAGAAAAGGAGACAGATGAGAGAGAGAGAGAACAAGAATATGAGAGATTGAAGAGGGAAAATTAAAATATAAAGGAAGCCAGAAAGGAGCCTACAAGTCCTGGTCACTGAAAGAAAGAGGCCCATAGAGCTGTCAGGTCTTCAGACCCTGGGTTGAGAACTACAAAACTGGCTGTGCCAAGGGCTGAGGATGCTAATATCCAAGGCCTGCATGGGGACTGTGGTGCATGTAGAACTCAGAGCCCTGACACTCAAGGCCTGTGCAAGGACAGAGGGCCCCATTTGCTGCTGCTTCTGCCTGTCTGTTTTTGCCAAGTTTGAGGCAAACAAAAGCTACCAGAGACTAGTATTTGAAGAACTTCTTGTTTACCCACAATCCTCACTGTGTTAAAGAAGACAAAACAAAATGATTGGCCGGGTGATTGGTAATACCATTCATGAGAGAAGATAGAGACAGAGACAGATATGTATGCACACACCCATACACCAAGGAAGCTAAATACTAAAGGAGGCTTCAGATACAGGGAAAGTCAGAGGTAATACATGTCAATGGAATTCTGACAAATTGGGGTCAAAGGTCCACTGTGGTGTGGTGGCTGAGGCTGAGAGAGATGACATCTGTGGATACCAGGCACATATGTAATGTACTTACATAAACACACAGGCAAAACATACATACACATAAAGTAAAATGAATTTTTAAAATGCTTTTGCTGGACATATTTTGAGTTGTTTGCTCCTTCAAGGCCAACAGGAGGTAATTCCTGCTATGTCCAGTCTCTTTTTCCAGGGCAGGACTTTCCTCCCCCTTCACGGGCTTCTACCAGGCTAGGCAAGCAACTCAGAATAACCCAACCGTCCTTTAAGGGTCTCAAAATGAACTGGACTGAAATCAATTTCAGACTTTAATTATGTAGTTTAGAAATCCTCCAGTGGCAGTGTTGTCTGATGGGGGATGGTTAGATTGGTGGTGGTGAGGAGGTCCACATCAAGGGAGGCAAGAGTGGGGTCCTGTGTGTCTGCAGGAGAAATCTTCCCACCCAGGTCAGGGGGCTGAGCTCCGGGACAGCATGTCGCCGTCAGGAAACACTTTCCCCAGCAGCAAAAACTTCTTTAGGTGAAATCGTGACTCCCAGGCCGTTATTTGATGAACTTTTATTAAAACTTATTTCATACCGGGCGGTGGTGGCAGAGGCAGGAGGATCTCTGTGAGTTCGAAGCCAGCCTGGTCTACAAAGTGAGTCCAGGACAGCCAGGCTGTTACACAGAGAAACCCTGTGTCGAAAAACCAAAAAAAAAAAAAAAAAAAAAGAAAAGAAAAGAAAAAAAAGAAAAAAAGAAAAGAAAAAAAAACCCTTATTTCATGAAGATCTCGTCTCCCCCTTGCTTCCATAAAATCTATGTGTGTACGCTCATGAGATGGGTCATGGTCTGTCTGTAAAAATCAACCCAGACCCTCTCCTTTGAACCATGGGAATCAGGGACAAGACTTCAGGTTCCAAGGCACTTTATTGGCTGGGATTGGGATACTGGCAATGCTACATGGAAAATGATTCCCAGACAACGGTTAAGTGCTTCTAAGCTCACACTTCTATGTGCTACAGTGAAGACAGGCTTTTGGGGTGTGTGTTCACATTTTCTAGAAATATGGGCAGGAACAGAGAGGGAGAGCAAGACTCCATCCCGCCAAGCTCAAAGGGCTGAAAACCCTGAGACATCTGGGCTTTTTGGGTCTACTCAATCTCATTGTTTCTGAGCCATTGGACTTTAATTATATTTACAAGTGTCTACATCAAATTAGTGTGTGATCTGTCCCCATCATTGCCTCAGCCCTCACCCAGTACCAGCCAAATCTATTCTCCACACAGGACAAGAGCTCAGTCCCATCCTTTCTCTTCTTTGATATGATGTCTCAGAATACCATTGACTGGTTAGACCCCCCACATTGCACCATGTCCTGTAGCCATGGGGGTGTATCTCCTCCACCACACTACCACATTTCAACCTCCACATCTTTCTTGCAGCCAAAAATTTCTAACCACAAGACTTGTAGTAAGTAAATGTTTAAATTTAATTTCATGTTATGTGTATGAATGCTTTGACTGCAAGTGTGTAAGTACACCACATGTGTGCTTGGTGCCCACAGAGGTTGGAAGGCTACTTTGGGTTCCCTGGAACAGGAGTAACAGATGGCTTGTGAGATGTGGGTGCTGGGAATTAAACCCCAGGTGAGGAAGGGTAGGGAAAATAACCATCATGTCATGTAGAGCATGAGAGGGAAGGAGAACCAAGCCCAGTTTGTCTTCTTTGGGACTGTTAGATAAGTTTATATTTCTACCCAGTTCTTGCCTCTCCCATGCTCTTAGTCTCCTACGCTAAGCCAAACTAAATCTTGCGGTGTAGAACTTCCTGCCACCTTCTGAAAAACATAGTCAGTGGAATTACAAATAGTTGCCAGTTTGCTGATGTAAGTGCTGGAATCAAACTCTGGTCCTCTAAAAGAGCAGCAAGTGCCCTTAACCCTAGGCCACTTCTCCAGCCCCGGGTCTCAACTCTTAAGGAAAAAATTAGCAGGTAGCTAGACAGACGTTAGTAGACTTAGAGGCCACAGAGGAAGAGACGCTCCCTCATGGACTTGGCATGCTTTCCCTGATGTTCAGGATCCTGTCGGCCATCCTCTGGTGCTGCCCTGCCTTCAGCAGTGTGGCTACTAGTTACTTCCATTACTCAACCTGTGTCCTTTCTCAGATCTTAACTTAAAGAGCATGTTTTTCTATCATGTTTTTTTTTTTTAATTGCCCAACCTGTTTTACATCTCATAGACTAAACTCTTATTCAGGACACCATCAAAAGATACATCAACAGCATCCTTTCCCTACAAAATTTCTAGTACTAGAGACTTCTCAAGACCACCCGCCAGACATCCTCCCCGTGAGGGTGTAACTGTTCCAGTCAGAAAGAGCTATGAAAATGATGGTTACACCCACTTCTCCAAGTATCTAATAGAAAGAAAAATCAGCAATATTAGCCCAGGCCATGCACTGTTGTAAAGCTCCCTGTTTTGGCTAACATGTGATAATTCTCCAAATGACAGTAATTTGGTTTTCAGAACTAACTTATTTTTCTAGCTTCTTGCCTCTCCAACCTCAGTCTGATTGTAAGCACAGGCTAGTAATCAATTTTGTACCACAAGTTAGGTTTCTATTGCTGTGATAAACATTATGATTACAAGCAACTTGGGGAGGAAAGGGTTTATTTCATCTTATGACTTATAGTATTGTGAAAAGAAGTCAGGGCAGGAACTTGGAAGCAAGGTGAAACAGAGGTCATAGAGGAATGCTGCTTACTAGCTTGCTCAGTTTGCTTTCTCACGCATTCCAAAATCACCAACCAGGGGAAGCACCACCCACAGTGGGCTGGGCCATCTCTCACCAATCATTGATCAAGAAAACTCACTGTTAGAAGTGTTTTCTTTTCCTCCTCCTTCTCTTCTTCTAAACAGGGTCCCATTGTGAAGTCCTGGATATATAGACCAAGCAGGCCCCAAACTCACAGAGATATGTTTGCCTCTGCAGCCACAATTCTGGGATTAAAGTTGTGGACCACCTTGCCCAGTCCTCTAATGAAGGCATTTTCTCAATTGATGTTCTCTCTTCTTAGATGACTCTAGTTTGTGTTCAGCTGACACCCAACCAACACCCTCCCTTCCTCTGAAGCCTATGAGAAGGAATATCCACTGTGACACATGAACCTTGTTGCTTTTTTAAAACAAACAAACAAACAAATCCCAATGTTCAATTTTACCCAGAAGACTCAGGGGACAGATGCTGGGGTGAAAACCTGCTAGCTCAGAGAAGCAGAGAAAGCACACAGTTGATCTTCCTACTCCACTGACATCCCAAAAGGAAAAAGCCCTTTCTCCTTCTCCATGCTGTCTTACATACCCTCTTCCTCAATGTCCCTCCTTTCTGTTTACTTTTGTTCACTCCCTGTCAGCTGGTTGCTTGCCCCACCTCTTGACCTATGGTTGACTTTACTTAGCTCTTGGATTAAGGGTGTCCTAGGGCAGATAGATCCACACCACAAGTACTTGGTTACAGTAAACAGAAAGCTATATGTTCAAAGGCTGAGCCATCCCAGAACTAGAAACTGGTTTTTCCAGTTCACAATCTCAGGGTTCACAAAATGATCTAATATCCTGAGCTCTTTTCAGAGTTCCTACCATTCTGCTGTTGGTCTTTGGCATTAGCAGCTCTTCTAGTAAATTCTTACCTAAAAAGAAATCTGTCTCAGTGTCTCCCTTGAGTCTCAAGCCTGAAATCTTTTACCTGCTACTTCTGAGAAACTTTGACCATGTAAGGAGAAAGCGAGGAGGTTAGTTTACTTCGTTAACTTTCCCTACCATTCATTCATCCTAGATGGCCACCGATGACAGACCAAAGTCTGGGCTGATGAGACCAATGAGTTTACTGGGCTTTCTGATAGAATACAGGTGAAGAATTTCATGGGTGATGGGTGTGACTCCAAGACAGCTGCATCTTCATAAACTCCCACCCTCCATGGATGACTGGCTCATGAAAGCTACACCATGGAGTCTCCCTCCCAGTTAATTCTCCACTTCACAATACTCTACCATCTCCCAATATCCCTTGCACCTGGCTGGTGCAAGATGGGGGTGGTAGAGTGTGGTAATCATCTAAAAAAAATAGCTGGAGTCCTGGGTGAAGACCTTGTGACCCTCTCCTACTTCCTTGTATTGGGGAGTGTCACCAGCTTCATTATCATTACCACAGATGTGACCATCACTGTGTTCTTCTCTAGTTGACATGGCTTCGAGGCCAAGTTAGTTTTTACTCTAAGATGGCATCATGTTATGCCTGGAGGAAAAGCCATACAGCAGGGTACATTTGTGGATGTTACTGTCACAATCTTCAGGGGTAGGTAGCAGACTGTTCTGTACACCTGTAATAACGACCCCGATGATAGCTGACTTTGTTCAGTGGGATAGATATGCAAAGAATTGTTGTCTGGGTAAGATGACAGACTGAAATGCAAAGAGCAGAGGGTAAAAGCAACCACTGAGCACAAGCTGACAGCTCTGCTGAGATGGAAGAGAACACAGGACACCCAGATTTGGGAGTTCTTAGGATGTGTGTGGAGTGGGCCTCTAGGTTAGAGGCTCTGTATGATTCTCCAGTGTAGCTGTCTCTGAGTGGGTCTTTTCCTTTCTACCACCTTTCCATGAGAAAGGAAGCAGCCCTCTTAGGAATCCTGTCCATGTTCTCCCTATGTGCCACGCTTTTAACCTCCTTCACACAGGAGGTATCATGAGCTGAACTAGGTTCCCCAAATTCATAGGTTGAAGACCTAACCCCAGTACCTCAGAATTGACTTCACCTGGAATAAGATCTGTTGGGGGGGGGTGAGGTGCTGCCATAATGGGTTGGTTAGGTGATCAGACCTTGAAGCTGAGAGAACACTCAGACAGAGCATCATATGTTTATGTGACTTTATACAATTGTATTGGTTTCACAATCTCTCTTAGCCCGGCTATTATCCAGTTAACTGGGACTCTATTATATTATTTGTTAAACAAGCTTCACAACACAAAAACTGAGCAGTTATTACTCTATTCTTAACCCACAATGCTAATCTGGCTTCCCCCCAGTGTAAATCTCAGAGATAGTTGGACTTTGTGGCTTTCCTGTTTCAGCTGAATCTCTCCTAGTCTCTCCTGCCTAGGACTCTGGATGAAGCCCCCTACTTCCTCTATTTAACTCCTCCTCCCCTGGAAGGCAGGAAGTCCAGTCCTATTTTCTCCCTGCTCAGTGATTGGCTATAAACTGCTTTATTGTCACATCAGGGGGCAATTGGGGGGCTGTATTTACCCAAGCATTGAGACATGAGATTCTCAGAACAAAGATTACAACCAGGAGAGGAGGGGAGAGGGGTAGCAGAAATCAGTATTTGAATTACACAATAACCTTTAGTCTACAATCATATAATTCAGATTCTTCTTCATTTTCCAGTGATAGGATAAGCAAACTCCACACCAAATGATCTAGCCTGGCCTGGCCTGTGTGCTAGGATTTAGGAAGGCATCAATCAATAAAAGAAATGTTATAAATTAAAGTTGTCCTCGATCTAAGAATCAGTGGGACAAGCCTTCCTACAGCTACACATGAGAAGGAGCAAACTGCCAGGGAGAGAGGCTGCAGAGGGTCATGATTTCTGGGAGGGATAAAGGAAGTCAGCTAGAGAACCTGTGATCTAATAGGGTCTTTAAAGAAGTGCTAAGCTGTCCGGGCGGTGGTGGCGCACGCCTTTAATCCCAGCACTTGGGAGGCAGAGGTAGGCGGATCTTTGTGAGTTCGAGGCCAGCCTGGTCTACAAAGCAAGTCCAGGACAGCCAGAGATATTCAGAGAAACCCTGTCTCAAAAAACCAAAAAAAAAAAAAAAAAAAAAAAAGAAGTGCTAAGCTAAATGAAGCCATTAGACTGCACCTTAACCCAGCAGAAATTAGGATCCAGGTATAGATGGGTGGCCATGTGGGTCCTGAGAAAACAGATACCTAGATGCCAAAGAGGAGGAGCTTCAGGAGGAGCCAACCTTGTCAATACTTTCATCTGGGAGGGACTTTAGTCTCCTGACTATGAAAAAAAGATAGTGTGATGGCTATTCTTGGTTGTCAACTTGTCTACATCTGGAATTAACTAAAACCCAAGTGATTGAGGGATTTTTTTCTTAATTAATTAAATCATTTGAAATGAGAAGACTCACTTTTTTTTAAAATCCTGACCTCAGTTTACCCTCCTTCCTTTTCTCCCAGTCCTTCCTCCAATCTTCACCTCGGTGGATGTCAACTAGCCATGGCATATCAAGCTGCAGTAAGACGAAGTACCTCCTCTTCTATTAAGTCTAATGTTTGACTATGGGTCTCTACATCTGTTACCATTAGTTCTGGGTGAAGCTTCTCTGATGACAATTGAAGGTACCAATCTATGAGTATAGCAAAATATCGTTAGGAATCCTAGGTCTCTGGGCTATCCAAACTCTGGTCCTGGCCCTCCAGGCAGTGTCAGAGGTGGGCTCCCTCTCATGACATCAGCCTCAAGCTGGGTCAGCCATTGGTTGGTCACTCTCACAATTTCTGCACCACATTTACCCCAGCACATCTTGCAGGCAGGACAAATTGCATTTTAGTTTCCATTGCACTAGGTTTCTAGCTTGTCCCAGAGATGTTGCCCCCCCCAACATTCCCCCGCATTCCGATTGTCTCTTCCTCCATCCTCTCCCCACCTGATCCTTCATGTTTCCCTCCCCACCCCTTCCATCCACCCTTGATGTCTATTCTATTTCCCCTTCACAATGAGATTTATGTGTTCCCCCTTAAGTCCTCCTTGGTACTTAGCTTCTCTGGGTCTGTGGATTGCAGCCTGGTTATCCTTTACTGTATGGCTAATATCCATTTATAAGTGAGTACATTATCATGTTTGTCTTTCTGGGTCTGGGTTACTTCATTCAGGATGATCTTTTCTAGTTCCATCCATTTGCCTGCAAATGTCATGATGTAATTGTTTTTAACCAAGTAATGCTCCTAGTGCAATGGAAACTCCCAGGAATCTATGAGGGTGGCTCTAGCTAAGATTCCTGGCAATGGGTGATACTGAGCCTGAAACGGCCATCTCATGTAACCAGGCAAGTCTTCCAGTGAAGGGATCGGAACAACCATAAAACCTTTGACCTAGGGGCTGAAGAGATGGCTCAGAGGTTAAGAACTCTGGCTGTTCTTCCAAAGGTCCTGAGTTCAATTCCCAGCAACCACATGGTGGCTCACAACTATCTACAATGAGATCTGGTGCCCTCTTCTGGAGTGAATGTATACATGCAGGCAGAACATTGTATACACAATAAATAAATAAAATCTTTTTTTAAAAAAAAAGTCTTAAAAAAACAACCTTTGACCTACACTTTGTCCTGCCTGCAAGATGTGCTGGGGTAAATGTGGCACAGAAATTATGGGAGCTGGTCCACTTGATACTCATGCCATGAGAGGGAGTCCACCCCTGACACCACCTGGAGGGCGAGGACCCAGAGGCCAGATACCCCAGAGACCTATAATATTTGTATAAATGTACCTCATTTTCTTTATCCACTCTTCAGTTGAGGTTGTTTCTAGTTTCTGGCTATTACCAAAAAAGCTGTTATCAACATAGTTGAGCAAGTGTCCTTGTGGTATGGTAAAGCATCCTTTGGGTATATGCCCAGGAGTGGTATAGCTGCGTCTTGAGGTAGATTGATTCCCAGTTTTGTGAGGAACTGCTATATTGATTTCCAAAGTGGCTGTACAAGTTTGCACTCCAACCAGCAATGGAGGACTGTTTTCCTTGCTCCACATCCTTGCTAGCATGTGCTGTCATGTGTTTTTGATCTTAACCATTCTGATTGATGTAAAACAGAACCTCAAAATAGTTTTGATTTGCATTTCCCTGATAGCTAAGGATGTTGGACATTTCTTTAAGTGATTTTTGGCCATTTGGGATTCCTCTGTTGAGAATTCTCTGTTTAGATATGTACCTCATTTTTTAATTGGATTATTTGGTTTGTTGATGTCTAGCTTCTTGAGTTCTTTTTTGTTTGTTTGGGATTTTTTGTTTTTTGTTTTCGAGACAGGGTTTCTCTGTGTAACCCTGGCTGTCCTGGACTCACTTTGTAGACCAGACTGGCCTCGAACTCACAAAGATCCGCCTGCCTCTGCCTCCCAAGTGCTGGGATTAAAGGCGTGTGCCACCACCGCCCGGCTTGAGTTCTTTATATATTTTGGATATTAGCCCCTGTCCTTTGCCTTACAGAAGCTTTTCAGTTTCATGAGGTCCCATTTATTAATTGTTTATCTTAGTGCCTGCGCGATTGGTGTTCTGTTCAGGAAGTTATCTCCTGTGCCAATGAGCTCAGGGCTATCCACCCACTTCCGCTTCTATCAGGTTCGGTGTATCTGTTTTCTTTTGAGGTCTTTGATCCACTTGGACTTGAGTTTGTTGCAGGGTGATAAATATGGATTTATTTGGATTCTTCTAAATGCCGACATCCAGTTAGACCAGCATCATTTGTTGAAGATACTTCCCTTTTTTCCATTGTATAATCTTGACTTCTTTGTCAAAAATCAAGCGTCCATAGATGTGTGGATTTACTTCTGGGTCTTCAATTTGATTCCACTGATCAACCATTGGTATCCCATGGATATCAACCAGCCATGGCATATCAAGTTGCAGTAAGACTAGGAACCTCTTCTCCTATTAAGACTAGACAGTTGGCCTAACCTGTGGGACTGGGCTAAGGTGAGTGTGACAGACCAAGAGGAGAGCTAGAAACTTTGCAGATTGTAGAGGCAGACCCTGGGACCTTCCCCGGGTCACATACCATGTCACTTTGTTTTACTGGAACCACATTTGGCTCTTTGTGGTTTCCTTTATTTAAGTTAATAAAATGGTTATTGCTGCCCCCGGAGGCACAAACCTTCTAGAGGCGTGTCCCACCAGTCTCCAGCCTGCCCGCTGGCCCCAAGCTGCAGTGGGTGACACCTGCCTTAAACACTGCCTAGTTGCCTGGGTTAGAGCCAGTGCTGGGTGGTACTGGGAGGAAAAGCCTGCAGCTGCAGCGGACAGGTCTAATCCTGCATCTGCTACCCGCTCTGTGGCTCCTGGTGAGCCAGCCTCCTTTTCTAAGCCCTTGGCTCACCCTATAAAGCACAAGCTGTATGAAGTCTGAGGATTTTATACTTGACTCTGGAGGAAAATGGGGAAGAAACAAGTACCTGGTGCCCCCTGACTCCACAACCTGCAGCTGAGTGAGACTGAGTTGGTCACCTGACATCACCTATCAGTCCTCCCTCTGCAAAACGGAGGAAACCCAGCTGTGGAGGGCAAGAGGCAGGGAGCTCTGCTGGAAACTACAGGCACAGAGCTTTGAAGGGAAGTGCTACCATCTGTGTGTTTGGCTTTCTGGCCCTCAAAGCTGCCGACAGTAGCAAAATCAGAGTTTACACTGGTTGGGAGTTTCTCCCATAAAGGAAAAGGCCAAACATCAATTCAAACTTAATACAGAGGTGAAATTTTATTTTTAAAATGAGTAAAGGAGTCAAAACAAGTTATGAAATTTTTAAACAGGCAAATCAAAATTATTAAAAATTCAGGAAAACCATACATGTTTGATTAATCAACCATTCCACATGCTTATAGTTGTCCCACTTCTTTGGCTCCACGCTCCAATTTTTCATAATGATTTGGTAGTTTCGTTGAGGGGGGAAACAGAAGGATAATTCAGTTTCCTTGTACACGGGTGATCAAAACTTGACAATCATTAAAAGCTCCTCTCAACGTTAGAATTACTGGTAGTAATAGGTGGCATGTATTTGAAGGCTTGTCCAATTTGGGCAGGGAAAGCTTCTACAGGATTTTTTTTTTAATTGAGTTAAAGATTTCTTTCATGGTTTTCTTAAGCAGTAAGTAATCTGAAATATTTAAATAATCTTGGTTCAAAGGGTAGTATTCAGTAACTAGTTTGCACTAGCAGTAGCAGGTTCATTGGAAATTTTTTGATTATTATCTTCATCAAATCAAGAAATTTAAAACTTTTCCCAGTGTGTGCATATGAATTTCTCTTTTAATATTGCTAAGCAACCCAAGAGCCTGTTAGGAACTCATCTCATCTTCTTGATGCAGCATCTCTCAGGGGATAATCTGAGTTTTATGTAACAATTCACTTCTTAATGTCAGTAATTTCTAGTAATTTCACATAAAAGAATATGGAGACTTGTGTGGGGTGTGCCTGGGATTGCATTTACTGCTTACTGAGTAGAGTCCTGCTAGCAGGGAACCACGCCCACTGCTCCCAGAGTTGCATCCTGTGATGAGCTTCTCTGCTGTGGCCACTGTACATAGGCCCAACGAACTACTATGACCTGCAAGTCACAGCTCTGCCTGGCTATGGCTGTAGGAGTCATCCTGGAAACCATTTTCATACCACCAGAGTTGGCAACAACTGATTTATAAACAGCTGTGGACCATTTCATAACAACAAGGGACAGCAGTTTTAACCGACAGGGGCCACAACTTTTCACTCTTTTTAAAAATTTATTTATTATTATTTTTTATGTTTATTTATTACTTCAAGTTACATCTCCATCACAGTGCCCTCTTTTTACCTCTCCTGGTCCCACCCTCCCACCCTCTCCCCCTTCTCCCTCCTATCCTACTCCTTCAGAGTGGGATGTCCCTGCATATCAGTCCTCCCCCCTCCCAGTTCAGCAGTCATATGAGGGCTAAGCGCTTCCTCATGTACTGGGGGCCTACAAGGCAGCACCACTAGGGCAAAGTGTCTCACTAACAGGTACAAAATCTATGTTCCTGTTCCCTTTTGTGTGTTGGTTGTAGGATAGCTATCCTGTACTATGGCTAAAATCCAATTATAAGTGAGTAGATGCCATGTGCATCTTTCTGAGTCTGGGTTAGTTCACTCAGAATGAGCTTTTCTAGTTCTATCCATTTGGCTGTGAATTGCTTAATTTCCTTGTTCCTGATAGATGAGTAGTATTCTATTGTGTAAATGTATCACAGTTTTTTTTTTGTTGTTGTTGTTGTTTTTAGTTTTATCCATTCTTTGGTTGAGGGACATCTGGGTTGTTTCAAGTTTCTAGCTATTACAAATAAGGCTGCTGTGAACATAGATGAGAAAACTTCCTTGTGATTCAGTGAGGAGTCATTTGGATGTATACCCAGAAGTGGTATGTATGGCTGGGTCTTGAAGTAGAGCTATTCCAAGTTTTCTAAGATATCGCCAGACTGATTTCCATAGTGGTTGTACAAGTTTGTACTCCCACCAGCAATGGAGGAGTGTTCCCCTTTCTCCACATCCTCACCAGCATGTTCTGTCATTTGAATTTTTTTTTTTTTTTTTTTTTTGGTTTTTCGAGACAGGGTTTCTCTGAATATCTCTGGCTGTCCTGGACTTGCTTTGTAGACCAGGCTGGCCTCAAACTCACAAAGATCCGCCTGCCTCTGCCTCCCAAGTGCTGGGATTAAAGGCGTGCGCCACCACCGCCCGGCAGTGTCATTTGAATTTTTTATCTTAGTCATTCTGACAGGTGTGAGATGGAATCTCAGAGTTGTCTTGAGTTGCATTTCTCTGATGATTAAGGATGTTGAGCATTTCTTGGAAAGGAAGAAGTCAAATTATCCCTACTTGCAGATATGATAGTATACATAAATGACCCCAAAACTTCCACCAGAGAACTAATACAACTGATAAACACCTTCAGTAAGGTGGCTGGATACAAAATTAACGCAAAAAAACAGAAGTGTTTTTTTGGCCATTGTGTCTCTTGGCCATTAGGGATTCCTCCTTTGTGAATTCTCTGTTTAGCTCTGTTCCCCATTTTTTATTGGATTATTTGGTTTCTTGGCACTTAATTTCTTGAGTTCTTTGTAAATTATGGATATTAGCCCTCTGTGGGATGTGCAGCTGGTAAAGATCTTTTCCCAATCTGTAGGTGGCCATTTTGTTTGAATGACAGTGTCTTTTGCCTTACAGAAGCTTTTCAGTTTCATGAGGTCTCATTTATTGATTATTGGTTTTAGAGCCTGAGCTATTGGTGTTCTGTTCAGGAAGTTGTCACCTGTGCCAATGAGTTTGAGGCTTTTCCCTACTTCTCTTCTATTAGATTTAGTATGTCCGGGAGCAAGCCAGTAGCCAACATAAGTTATGGAGAGAAACTAAAAGCAGATCCTCTAAAATCACGGACAAGGCAAGGATACCCACTCTCCCCATATCTCTTCAACATAGTACTTGAAGTCCTAGCCAGAGCAACAAGACAACTAAAGGAGATCAAGGGGATACAAATTGGAAAGGAAGAAGTCAAATTATCCCTATTTGCAGATTATGATAGTATACATAAATGACCCCAAAACTTCCACCAGAGAACTAATACAACTGATAAACACCTTCAGTAAGGTGGCTAGATACAAAATTAATGCAAAAAAACCCAGAAGTCCTTCTTTATACAAAAGATAAATGGTTATTATAAGAGAAAGAGCCATTTGTTGGACTGAAAGGGGAAACTGTAGGGGGAAATAAGATATTCCTTAAACTTAAAAAAAAAAAAAGGGAAGAGGATGGGGGATTGAGGGTGGGAGGGTGGGACTGGAGGGGGGAATAGGGAGGGGACTGCGATTGAGATGTAACTTGAAGAAATAAAAAATAAAGAAAAAAAAAGATAAATGGGCTGAGAAAGAAATTAGGGAAACAACACCCTTCACCATGGCCACAAAGAATATAAAATACCTGGGAGTAACTCTAACCAAGCAAGTGAAAGACCTGTATGACAAGAACTTCAAGTTTTTGCGTGGAAAAAAAACAATTCTCAACTTCATATGGAATAACAAAAAAAAATGCAGAATAGCTAAATCAATCCTGTACAATAAAAAAGAAAAATCTGGAGGTATCACAATCCCAGATTTCAAGCTATACTACAGAGCAATAGTAATAAAGACAGCATGGCATTGGTATAAAAACAGACCAGTTGATCATTGGAATCAAATTGAAGACCCAGAAATGAACCCACACAACTGTGGTCACTTAATTTTTGACAAAGAAGCCAAAACCGTACAATGGAAAAGACATCTTCAACAAATTGTGCTGGTCTAACTAGATGGCGACATGTAAAAGAATGAAATTAGACCCATACTTATCACCTTGTACAAAACTTTTCACTCTTGTATCTTCTCTGAGGAGCCATGTAAGCATGCTGTTAGCTGTCCCCTACAGCCCAAGAGAACGTAAGTGAGTCCTGTGGGCATTATGGGGGGTTACCCTGCAAGCCCTTGGACCAGGAATCATTTCAAGGGCTTTAAAATGTCTTTCTACTTTGTTCCCCACGTGCCTCCTTATTATGTAAGAGTTTGCTCTTTTGGCTAAGGCATTGTCCCAATGCTTGTACTTCCTATGTGGCTCATGTGATCTCAAACACACACACACACATACAAGAAGAGAGAGAGAGAGAGAGAGAGAGAGAGAGAGAGAGAGAGAGAGAG
>CAJQZJ010032773.1:2716279-2729853 GCA_907164525.1 Lophiomys imhausi
GTGTGTGTGTGTGTGTGTGTGTGTGTGTGTGTGTGTGTGTGTACAACAACTAATGAAAAAAGAGGCCATGGATTTGAAAGAGACCAAAGAGGGATATATGGGAGAGTTTGAAGGGAGGAATGATGTAATTATAACCTCAAAAAATAAAAGAAATAATTTTTTAGAAAAGCAAGAACTGTGGTCACCCCTAAGCAGGGGACTGAAATGGGTGTTAGCGAAGCATGTAGGAATACTACTGAGTTACAGCATTGTGAATTCCCTTCAGGGCCATGTGACATGCCTGTAAATTGCTGCACTGTGCTCAGGTATGCCACCCCACACTCAACCGTATTTATCACTTCTTCACTACTCCCTGGGACTCTTCTTTTTTATTTTTATTTTTTTAAGCATGTTATAGGTAATATGTGTCTCCCCCACATATTCTGAACTTTTTTGAAATAAACTTTTATGCCATTTCTGCTCTTCTGTTTCAGCTCCCAGCAAGAATAATTCCTTGAAATATAACAAATGTCTGCTGAGTGGGGAAGTTCCCTCCTAATCTAATCACTAAGTCTCTGGTTTTACACCCGACACAAATGGAGCCCAGCTCTCTAGACACTTTTCAGGAAACACTTTAAGCAACTTAGAATGGAAGCATCTCCCTTTTCCTCCAAGTTCTAGATGCAGGTTCTAGAGACAGCAGTCTACACTTATATTCAAGGCTTACCAACCAGCAGAGAAAACAGACATGAAATATCTAATTACAAGTGTGATTGCTGCTACTGGTAGAAATGAAGGGGATTTGATAGTAATAGTGAGACAGTCACTTGTCTGGTGGCATTAGAGGATTCTTAAGGTCTGAAGGATGAGTAAACCTGCTTGGAGGAGAGTCCTGGTGGACAATGTTGCAGGAAAGGGAACAGCCAGCATCATGTTTAGAAAAGTCCAGGCAATTCAAAGAACTGGAAGAATCCAGGTGGACAAGAGGAGTGTGGAGAACAGTGAGTCTGGGGAGAAGGTCTATCCACCCCAGTCAGGCTTTGGAACCCTGGAGGTGGGGTGGCAGCGAATCTGTGTCTGATTATAAGGGCAGAGATCACTGGCAAGCTCTAAGCAGAAGAAGGATGTCGCTAAAAATGAGGTTAAGAAAGTCCACTAGAGTTACAGAACAGAAATGGGCCAAAGGAGAGGCCACCATTGCTGTAGATGGAAGCAGATGACAGCCTTAATTAGATGTTATCAGCTGAGGTAGAAGGATGTAGGTGAGCAGGATTTGGAAGCCAGGTGTGAAGGGATGGGTCCTATCCAGTAGGAGGTGTTAGGAACAGACAGACAGAAGTCTGCTGTGAACAGTAAGATTCCTGTGTGTGCATGCAGTTGTGTGTAGGGGTAGGAAGAGGGGTGTGGGGGGTGGATTCTTGGCCAAAAGCCACTGGTTATGTTGTGTGACATTAATGTCTCCTAGAGAGACATTAATAGATGCCTCTACAGCCCAGAGAAGGCATTCTCCACAGACCAATGAACAATCCAAGCCAAGTGTAGCTAAGTGAGTCAGTGAGTTTACCAGCGTTGTTGACCAGAATCCAGGTAAGCGATGGGTTACTTACAGGAGTATGGACAACTCAAAAGCACCTGTACACTGAAAAGCCCCCCCCCCCCCCCCCCCAGCCATGAGTGATGACTCACAAAAGCAGCATCCTTGGAGCCCGCTGCACAATTTGCCTGCAGCCTGGCTACCGTAAGGCTCTTCTCTCCAACAACTGTTCATTGCTTTTGTAACCTTTGGAAGAAGTCTTGTGAGTCGTGACTTTCTAAACTACTTGAGTTTCACTGGCTTTCTACACCAAGTAAGTTTCCTCAGCTTCCTGAGTCTTAGAGCTTCTGTCTCTAACCACGAAGGGACATGTCAGTTTGGAGGAAACGGCTACACAGTAGGGGCCTGCCTGACAGAACATTCTGTTGCTCCTCTTGCTGGGCTTTAATGGAAGGGCTACATTTTCCTCATAATTTGCATTTCCTTGGATCTAGTCCTAGGACTCTGCTGAGGTACGGGACTAGAGAAAGACTGAAACTGAGGTATTCTTGCCAGGAAGCTGAGGACCCGGTGCCAGAGCCTTGTTTCTGTGTGTCTTTGAGGCTAAAACAGAAGGCACTGCAAGGACATTAAGCCAACACTCTCCATCTATCTGTTTACAAAATGCCACCTGCGTCCGCTGCCAGACTCTGCCTGGCAGGTATTGCTTGGGTTGTTCCCTGACATAGAAGTGGGTAGTCAGCAAAAGAGAGGGCACTACTGCTAGCCAGCTTGGCTGTCAGGTAAGAAGCCCCATTGATCTGCACCAAGGAAGCAGGAGTTAGGAAACAGAGTCTTACCTATAGCTTCTAGTAAAGAAATGGACCCTGGGAGTTTTAAGAAATGGCTCTCAAGACCAGGACCATAGGTTACCCCAAGGGCTCAATGAAACTCCTTAACTGACATCTCCAGGGAATGACTCTCCCTTGGTATTACAGGCAGAGTGCCAATGTACCATGGAGTATATGAGGTCCAGAGAGGGGTACCATCTCATGCCTTCATACTGGTCTAGGAACACTTTCTTGATGCCTTCAAAATGAGCACTGTGGTCCCTGTTCTAGAATCTTAAAACATGGACCTTTTTCTTTCTCTGCATTTCCCAGCTTTGCTGTACCCCTTTGTCCATCTTTCCCATGGACTATGAATTCCTGAAATTCAAGGAAATTCCTCTTTCTATCTCAAGCTTGGCATGAAGACAGTTTTTATAATACAGGTTTGGAAGATGAATAAGTGGATGAAGGGGTGAGCAAACTGAATATTGAATTAATTGATACTAAAGTCATCAGCAAGCCTCTATGGAGAGGGGTTTATAATAATTGAGGTGGCATCATTAAGAGCTGTGGTTTCAGACAATGCTCTTTCTTATAGCTATGGTTGAATAACCCTAACATGTATACATATTAGTGTATACTGTATTTTATTTCTCTATTCAAATGTTTTTTGTAAGTTTTGTTTTCCCTACCTTCTTAGCCTACCTGAAATTGTTTTTTAAACTAAACAACTTCTTTATACATGTATATACTGTATGCTAAGCACATTTCTTCTATGCCCACGCCTTCCTCTTTCTCCCTCCCCTACTAAAAGTCTCCTTTGTTGTATGGACAATTTTACTTCCACTTTCATGTCATCTGCATAGACAGCATTTCATGTAATTTACAGACTCTAGGAACCCCAAATCAGACAGCACATAAAATGTTTGTTTTTCTAGTAAGTCTAACCTTTTGTTTCCATTCATACAAACCTTATTCAATTTCACTGGTAAATCTACCATGGAATTCAGTGTGCTTTGTACTATTTCAGGCAGCAATCTTAGCTACCTCCTCCTCAATCTTAGCTCCACCTTAGATGAAAATGTGAACCACAACAATGAAACTCAATCCTGGTGCAAATGGATCTAATGGTGTGCGGGCTTAGGTCTTCAAAGAGAGCCCTGAAGAAGGCTGAGGGCCAAGAGTCTATATACATTCTTGGGAAGGATTTAGAAGACTAATACTGATTCGCAGGGACTCTGTGGAAAAATGCAGCAGACCCAACTCTCTTCTTTCCTGTGAACACCCTCTGCCCTCCGTGAAACCCCCAGTGACCACACTGGATCTGTATTCAGGTGGGTGATTTTCATTCTCTGTCCTGTCCTCCACTACAGTCTCTCCAGTCTCATCCCCAGCTCTGTAATGGCCTACTTGAGGTGCTCCCCCTCCTACCCTAAGGACCTCCATTCCCTGGGGACTCTTCCAATCTTGGTGTGGATATAGCTTTCCTCTTTCCTGTGGACTCTCTCAGACCTCCCTTCTAGGCCATCCCTATTCTTTTGTGTCAGCCCCCAATACCAAGAAACAGTCTACCCAGGACCCCCAATGGCCACACCTGGTAAAACTCAGGTAGGTGAATCACACTATACTTCCTGTCCTCCATTACTATTTCTTGTAAAAATAAATAAATAATTAAATTAATTACTAGTATTTGTATTATATTTAATTGGAAGGGCAGCTGTTAATTCTTAAGCTGCCATTATAAATGAGCACACAGAGACCGCATGGATTTTAACAAGCCTTGGCCTGAATTATGCAATCCTGGCCCATCTAAGCTAGCTCTTAATTCTGTTACTCAAATATGACCCCATATATACATACATCCCCTTGGACTGCCATTTTCCATGCCATGCCGATGTTCCTGGCCATGTGGAATGAGATTCTTTTTCCTAACCCATGGCATGTGTCTTCCTGCTGCTCATGGCTGGAATGCCTTTACCTCTGTCTAAAGAGCAGGCTTCCTGTTCTCATCCCAGTAAGTCCCACCTTTCTCTGTCTTTGCCCAATCTCAGACCTCGGCATTTTATTTAACCAATCAGAGTCAATGAAAGTAACAGACAACTGCCAAACCAATTAATGATAATATAGATACAGGTTAAATAGCTTAATTAGCTATATATTTTTTTTTTTACAATTTCTCCGTTCTCATCTTATGCCTAGTAACAACCTGTGTACATTTGCCACCTTCTACCACCTCAACTCCATTCACTGGAGACTCCAACTCAGATCCAGGACACCCTTAGCCTTTTCATTTCTCTCTTCAGACAATTTTTTTGTCTTACTGCAACCTACTTGCAGGAACCCTCTTTCCACCACACCCCCAACTCCCTGAGTGCCCCACCTCTAGGTGTGGACAGGATTCTCTTAGCTCTTTCCTGAAGCCCCTTTCAGTATTTTCTCCTATCCAACATCAGTTCTTCTCTGCCAACCACCAACATGTAGAAGCACTCCATACCATTTAACCAATGGCCATCACACTTTCCTAATATCCAGAGAGGACATCAGAAACCAAGGAAAGGAACACACACCCAGCAAAGACAAGATAAGGCATCAATACCTAGAATCATCCTAACCCCAGAAGACTAGACACCAGAGCAAATCCACAAACATCAACATCCAAGAAAATATGCTTCCAACAGAACTCTACTACAATAGGTCCTGAAAAATGCAATATAATTAAAAATCATAAGACAAGGACCTCAAAATAGCAATTATGAATATATTCAAGGACCTGAAAGAGGACATGAATGGCTGACTCTGTTAATGCAGTCTATGAAAACACAGAGTAGAACAAAATAAGGAAAACAGTTGGAGGCATGAAAGTAGAAATAGAATCACTAAAAGAAACCCAAACTAAATCGGGCGTGGTGGTGCACACCTTTAATCCCAGCAGAGGCAGATGGATCTCTGTGAGTTCAAGGCCAGCCTGGTCTACAAAGCAAGTCCAGGACAGCCAGGGCTACACAGAGAAACCCTGTCTTGAAAAACCAAAAAAAAAAAAAAAAAAAAGAAAAAAGAAAAAAGAAAGAAAGAAACCCAAACAGATAAAACTAGAAATGAAAAATTTAGGAAGTCAAATAAAAACCTGATAATAAGTAAGCTTCACCAACAGAGTACAAGACATGGAAGATTCTCAGGCATTGAAGACAAGATAGAAAAATGGACACCTCAGTCAAAGAAAACATTAAATCTAAAAAATTCCAAGCACAGGAGATCCAGAAATCTTGGACACTATGAAAAGACCAAATGTAAAACAATAGGAACAGAGGAAGGAGAAGAAACACAGGTCAAAGGCACAGAAAATACTTCCAACAAAATCATAGAAGAAAATATCTATAACCTAAAGAAGGATGTTCCTATCAGGCACAGGAAGTACATACAGCACCAAATAGCCAGTATCAGAAAAGAAATTCCCTACAACATATAATAATCAAAACACTAAATGTATAGAGCAAAGAAAGACTGTTAAAAACTGCAAAGGAAAAAGCCCAAGTAATACATAAAGGCAGACTATTAGAATAACACCCGATTTTTCAATGGCTATTGTTGGGGTAAATTGAAAGCTGTTTGTATTTTGTTGTTAATTACTGGCACCACGTTGGATGACATATGTAGAAATAATTAAATTATTACATAATTTAAAGTTGGTTGATTTAATAAAATACTGGAGCCTGTATTGGGTGGAAGAGAGGTAGGTGGGAAAAAGGTTGGCTGGCTTCTGGGGCAGACAGAGAGAGTCACGGGAAGGAGAAGCCAGGCAGGAGGAAGAAGTCAGAGGGAGGAAGGAGAAGACACACCATGGGTTAGATAGAAGAAATCATAGCTCCACGTGGCCTGGAATATAGGCATAGTGTGGAAAATAACAGCCTAATGTTATTATATATTGGGGTTTTATTTGGGGATAAAATTAAAAGCTATCCTAGATGGGCTAAGATTGAACTATCCAGGCAAAAGGTTGTTAAAATCCACCAGGTGTCTGTGTCATTATTTATAATGGTGGGTTAAGGATTAACACCATCAATCAATTAATTATAATATAATGCTGGTAATAATTTAATTAATCATTTCTACAGGATATTCTAAAGCCAAAAGAGCCTGGACAGATATTCTACAAATTCCAAGGAACCAGAGATGCCAGTCCAGACAACTATACCCAGCAAAACTTGATCATAACAGACAGAGAAAAATACATTCTGTGATAAAAATCCAATTTAAGCAGTATCTACCTAGAAATCCAGCTCTAGAGAAGGCATAGAAGGAAACTTTAACCTGAAGAGGTTAAATACATCCAAGAAAACACAAGGAATAAATAATCCCAGAACAGTATATAAAAAGAGGGGGAAAACCCACACCACCACAACAAAAATAACGGGAATCAACAAACACTGCACTGATCACTGATAACACTCAATATTAATGGTCTCAATTCTCCAATTAAAAAACACAGACTAACAGATTGGATATGAAGACAGGACCCACCCTTCTGCTGCATCCAAGAATATCAAGGATTGATATCACTCAGAGTAAAAGGATAGAAAAAGATATTCCAAAGGCAAGCAAGAATAGCCATTTTAAATTCTGACAAAACAAACTTCAAAACAAAATTAAATCAGAAGAGATAGGGAAGGACACTACATACTTATCAGAGGAAAAAAAACCTACAAAGAGGATGTTGCAACAGTAAACATCTATGCACCAAACACAAGAGTACCCAAGTTCATAAAAGAAACACTACCACAGCTAAAATCACATATAGGCCCTCACATAGTGATAATAGGTGACTTCAGTACCTCTGTCTCAATATTAGACAGGCAAAAACTAAACAAAGAAATGTTGGAGTTAAATAACATCATAAATTAAATGGACCTAGCAGACATCAATAGAACATTTTACCCAAACACAAAATAATATACATTCTTCTCAGCAACTAATAGAACTTCTTCCAGAATTGCCCACATACCTAGAGATAAGCGTAACAAGTATGAGAAAACTGAAATAATACCCTGCATCCTATTGGGCCACAGGATTAAAGCTGGATATCAGCAACAGACAGACAAGCCCATAGATACAGAACAACTCACTACTGAGCGAAAATATGTCAAGACAGAAATTAAGAAGGAAATGTAAAAAAAAAATTGTTTTTAGAATTGAATGAAATAACCAATCACTCTCTGATTGGATTTAAGGCCTGCTCTGTGAGACGGAAGCCATACTGGACACTGCTCTGGTGGCCAAGAACCTGAGACTAGATAGTACATAAGCCTAGGGAAAAAACAAATAGTACTGTTCTGCTAAAGGAAGACAGTAATAAAACAACTCCTGAAAACGTTCTTCTTTACCATAATCAGTGTCTGTCTCAGCTGTCTTCAGAAAAGCTTCCTCTTGCAGTAGATGGGACCTAATACAAAGACTCACAGCTGGACAATGTGCAGAGAATGAGAGACTTTGGAGCACCCAGTCCTGAACGGGATGAGTTCATTAAATCCATTTCCTGAGGGCTCATGGAAGCATGCTGAAGAGGAAGCCAAGAGACTGTAAGAGCTAGAGGAGACTGATGACACAAGTAAGCAGAATCATCCAGACACAACAGGACTGATGCACATATGAACTCACGGGGACTTGGAAATACGCACAAGTCCACTATAGGCTCAAGCCAGACAGTGCCCTAGCACTGGGAAGGGGACACATGCTCCCACCCTTAATCAAAAAATAATTTGTAACTGATACCCACTGGCAAAGGAAAATATGTTTTTTCAATGGAGTCTTACTAAGTATATAAACCACGCTTAAGGGTAAGTCCCATGCCCAGTAATAGGTGGCCAATACAAAACAAACTCAATGCTATTTCTGTAGATTTTTTTTTTGGTCCCTTATTTCTTTGTTTGGACAATTTTTTTTTTGTCTTACTGGACAAACTGTTGTTTCTTACAGTTTCTGAAATTTGTGTTTTTATGGTGTGTGTGTGTGTGTGTACCCGCATGTGTTTCTTGTGGCTTTTTCGTTGTTCTTATTTTTAATTCTGGTTTGGTTCTTTTGACTATTTCTTTTCTAAAGAAAGAGAGAAAGGTGTGGAGTTGGATGATGGGAAGGTGGGGAGATCTGGGAAGAGATAGGGGAGGGGAACTGTGATCACAATATATTATGTGAACTTTCAATACAAATAAGTAAATAAAATCAATGCATTAAAAGTGTAAGGGCCAGGCGTGGTGGCACATGCCTTTGAAGTAGGACCTAACGATTCTTTGGATTTCCTCAATGTCTGTTGTTATTTCCCCCTTTTCATTTCTGATTTTGTTGATTTGGGTATTTTCCCTCTGCCTTTTAGTTAGTTCTGCTCAGGGCTTGTCTATTTTGTTGATTTTTCTCAAAGAACCAACTCTTGGTTTTGTCGATTCTTTGTATTGTTCTTTTTGTTTCTAAATTGTTGATTTCAGCCCTAAGTTTGATAATTTCCTCTCATCTGCTCCTCTTGGGAGTGTTTGCTTCTTTTTGTTCTAGCTCTTTCAGGTGTGCTTTTAGGTGGCTAGTATGGGAACTCTCCAGTTTCTTTTTGAAGGCACTTAGTACTATTAACTTTCCTCTTTGCACTGCTTTCAATGTGTCCCATAAGTTTGGGTATGTTGTGCCTTCATTTTCATTGAGTTCTAAGAAGACTTTAACTTCTTTTTTTATTTCTTCTCTGACCCAGAGGTCATTGAGGAGAGAGTTGTTCAGTTTCCATGATTTTGCAGGCTCTCTGTTGTTTTTGTTATTGTTGAAGTCTAGCTTTACTCCATGATGGTCTGATAAGTTACAAGGGACAATTTCAATTTTCCTATATCTGTTGAGGCTTGCTTTGTGACCGACTATATGGTCAATTTTTGAGAAGGTTCCAGGAGGTGCTGAGAAGAAAGTGTATTCTTTTGTTTTGGGGTGAAATGTTCTGTAGATATCAATTAGGTCCATTTGATTCATGACATTTGTGAGGTTCATTATTTCTCTGTTTGGTTTCTGCATTGTTGATCTGTCCAGTGGTGAGAGTGGTGTGTTGAAGTCTCCCACTATTAATGTGTGAGGTTCAATGTGGGATTTGAGCTTCAGTAGTGTTTCTTTAATGAATGTGGGTGGTCTTACATTTGGGGCATAGATGTTCAGTATTGAGATTTCATTTTGGTGGATTTTTCCTTTGATGAGTATGTAGTGTCCTTCCCCATCTCTTTTGATTAATGTTGGTTGAAACTCCAATTTGTTGCATACTAGGATTGCCACTTCAGCTTTTTTCTTGGGTCCATTTGCTTGGTAGATGTTTTTCCAGCCCTTTACTTGGAGATAATGCCTATCTTTTTTGCTGATATGTGTTTCTTGTAAGCAGCAGAATGTGGGATTCTGTTTTCACATTCACTCTGCTAGCCTGTGCCTTTTTATTGGGGAATTGAGTCCATTGATGTTGAGAGATACTAATGACCAGTGATTGTTACTTCCTGCCATCTTGATGTTGGTGGAAATAGTGTGTGAGTGAGCTTCTCTTTTTTTGGTTTTGCTGCAGGCATGCTATTTGCTTCCTGTGCATTCTTGTGTGTAGTTAACCTCTTTGGGTTGGAGTTTTCCTTCCAACATCTTCTGTAGAGCTGGATTTTGTGTATAGATATTGTTTGAATTTAGCTTTGTCATGGAATATCTTGTTTTCTCCATCTATGTTGATTGACAATTTTGCAAGGAATAGTAGTCTGGCCTGGCATTTGTGGTTTTGTAGGGTCTGCAAGATGTCTGTCCAGGCCGTTCTGGCTTTTAGAGTCTCTGAAGAAAAGTCAGGTGTGATTCGGGATATGTTTGCCATTATATGTTACTTGACCCTTTTCCCTAGCAGCTTTTAATATTCTTTCTTTGTTCTGTACATTTAGTGTTTTGATTATTATGTGGCGGGAAGATTTTCTTTTCTGGTCTAATCTATTTGGAGTTCTGTAAGCTTCTTGTACAGTTATAGGCATCTCTTTTTTTAGATTTGGGAAATTCTCTTCAATGATTTTGTTGAAGATATTTTCTGGTCCATGGAGGTGGAATGTAGAGAGCTGCGATGTGCCGTGCTTTAAAGATGGCACCGGTTTCCGCCTTCCACCAGCCCGACGGAGAGCGCTCTCAGTGGTAAACAAGTCCATATTTGGCTAAGACCGCTGATCTGGCTTGCTTCCGCATACGTGGGCCTCTAAGATAGCACCACGTGGCTTTACTTGATTGGCTGTTCATTTAGTATTTAGCCTGTGGGTTGGGTCTGCCCGGGCATTCAGAAGACTGTTTTCAAGGGACGTGAATAAACTGCTGGAGAAGAGCTTTTGTGAGTTGCGTCATCCTTGCTGGTCGAGGGGGACGCGACAAGTGGTGGCCCATACGGGGACCCAGAAAAGACTCAGAACTCCTGCAGTCAGGGGCAGCACTGGTAAGTTCCTGGGATAAATTAGGACAATAAAGTTTCACGGAGATAGCGAACACAAGGTAAAGTTTTGCGGAGATAGCGAACAAAAGGTAAAGTTTCGCAGAGATAGTGAACATACAGTAAAGTTTCGCGGGGAAGCTGCGAACCAAAAGTAAATTTTTAAACATGGGATTGTCTGAGTAACATCCAATTTTTCTGGCTCTTCAGGAGCTACTTTTAGCTAGGAATTTGAAGATTAAGAAGTCTACCCTAGAGAGATTTTTGAATGAATGTGATTCCGTGGCTCCGTGGTTTGTGGTGTCCAGGAATCTTACAGTATCCTGCTGGGACAAATTAGGCAGGGACTTGGATTTTGCTTGGGAACAAGGTACTCTAAAGCATGGAGTAAGACCGATTTGGAAAATGGTGAGGAGTTGTTTAGAAGATCAGAGATGTTGTAATGCAATCAAAGAGGGAGAATCAGCCTTGGAACTGCTGCAAGGGGAAAGATCTGAGCAAGTAGACAGTGAAAAGGAAAGTAACAAAGGCGAAAGATTTGAGCAGGCAGACAGTGAAAAGGGAAGCAAAAAGAAGGTTCCTCTCTATCCCGATCTTAGAGATTTTAGAGATTTTAGAGATTTTGAGGACTCAGAGAGCACGGATTCTGAAGGAGAGCTACACACTCTAATAGAACAGTTGGAGAGGACTGTTATTAGAAAAAAGGAAAAGAAAAGGGTAAAAGAGAAGGACACGTCGGCGGCAGTCGGTGTAAGTGAAGCCATTGCCGCAGCGCCTTCAGCCACGTTGGCGATGGTCGGTGTAAGTAAAGCCGTTGCCGCGGCGCCTTCAACTCCTCCTCCATATCCAGAAGCCACTCAGATAGATCAGCCTGTTCAGTCCCTGAAAGTAGGGAGATCTTTCTGCCCGGAGATGTGGACACAAGTAAGAACAGAATTACAGTTTGCCTATCCGGTATACCAAGACCCACAAGGGAACAGGTACGAGGAACCGCTTGATTTTAAGGTAGTTAAATCCCTTGCAGAGTCGGTTCGTACCTATGGTACTACCGCTTCTTTTACAATGGCTCAAGTGGAAGCATTAAGCAGACATTGTATGACTCCAAGTGATTGGAGTGGCCTTGTCCGCACCTGCTTAAGTCCAGGGCAATACTTAGACTGGAAAGCTTTCTTGATTGAGTATGCCACTGAGCAAGCAGCCATTAATCAGAGAGATGGAAATCCAGCCTGGGATAGAGATATGCTGCTTGGGCAGGGGAGATTTGCCAACCAGCAGATAGGATATCCTATTCAGATTTATGAGCAAATAAACAAGATAGCTATCAAGGCTTGAGATCTCTTCCTAATAAAGGGGAGGTGAGTGGGAACTTAACTAAGATTCTACAGGGCCCCATGGAGCCCTTTTCAGACTTTGTGGCATGAATGGTGGAAGCAGCAGGGAAGATTTTTGGTGACCCGGATGCTGCTATGCCACTAATAAAACAGTTGGTCTATGAGCAATGTACCAAAGAGTGTAGAGCCGCTATCACCCCTTACAAGAACAAAGGGCTAGAAGCCTGGATGAAAGTGTGTAGAGAACTTGGAGGGCCGTTAACTAATGCTGGTCTTGCTGCCGCAGTAATACAGTTGACCAGAAAAGGTGGAGGAAGTTCAGGAGTTGGTTTTAAGTGCGGCAAGATGGGACACTTTAAAAGACAGTGCCCCAGGGGAAAGAGTACAGAAAGTACAGGAAGTGTACAACGCCCCAGGCGGCCGGGGTTATGCCCAAAATGTAAAAAAGGGAACTATTGGGCTAATGAATGCCGTTCAGTGATAGACATCCATGGCCAGCCTTTAACTCAAGGTTATGGTGGCGCTCATCCAAAAAACGGACAGTGGGGCCCATGACCTCAGGGCCCACAAATATATGGGGCAGTAGAGAATCAGGACAAAGAACAGAATCAAGAGAGATGGCCAACCCTCTGCCATCCGAGAGACCGTGGAGAGCCACTGCAGGCTCAGCAGGATTGAACCTCTGCTCCACCACCAGACTCGTATTAACACCCCAAATGAGGGTCCAGTTAATTGAAACAGATTTTAAAGGACCCCTTGAACCTGGTACAGTTGGTTTATTGTTAGGGAGGTCATCATCAGCCTTGAGAGGACTTATTGTCCATCCTGGAGTTATAGATCCAGATTATACAGGAGTGGTTAAGATCATGGTAGCCTCCCCTCGTGGTATAACGGCTATCTCTCCTGGAGATAGAATTGCTCAATTGATCATGTTGCCGAGCTTACATGATCGCTATGCGGCAAGGGATCGAGAGAGAGGAAAAGATGGTTTTGGGTCCACGGGCACAGATCTGACTTTTCTCTCCCTGGATTTGGACCAACGCCCCGTCTTGGAGTTAAAAATTGATGGTAAAAAGATCCTGGGCCTTTTGGATACTGGGGCTGATAGGAGTATCATAGCAAAGAAAGACTGGCCTTCAGGTTGGCCCGTACAAGCCTCTTCTCAAACACTTCAAGGCCTGGGTTATGCTAAGACTCCAGATATGAGTGCAAGGTTATTAAAGTGGCAGGACCAAGAGAACCACTCAGGAGAAATGCAGCCATATGTACTTGAGCTCCCTATCTCCCTTTGGGAAAGAGACCTTATAAAGGATATGGGATTTAAATTGAGTAATGACTATTCTGATTCAGCCCAACGTATGATGCAAGATATGGGATATGCTCCAGGCTTTGGAATAGGAAAATATTTGCAGGGGCGGAAAAGTCCCATATCTATGCAGCAAAGACAAAAGAGACAGGGCCTGGGTTTTTCCTAG
>CAJQZJ010032773.1:2730253-2746740 GCA_907164525.1 Lophiomys imhausi
TCTCAAACACTTCAAGGCCTGGGTTATGCTAAGACTCCAGATATGAGTGCAAGGTTATTAAAGTGGCAGGACCAAGAGAACCACTCAGGAGAAATGCAGCCATATGTACTTGAGCTCCCTATCTCCCTTTGGGAAAGAGACCTTATAAAGGATATGGGATTTAAATTGAGTAATGACTATTCTGATTCAGCCCAACGTATGATGCAAGATATGGGATATGCTCCAGGCTTTGGAATAGGAAAATATTTGCAGGGGCGGAAAAGTCCCATATCTATGCAGCAAAGACAAAAGAGACAGGGCCTGGGTTTTTCCTAGGGGCCACTGAGGAGGGTATTCCCATAACTTGGAAGACGGAGGATCCAGTATGGGTTCCTCAGTGGCCACTTTCCTCTGTAAAATTGAATGCGGCCAAAGAGTTGGTGGATGAACAGATGTCTTTAAAGCATATAAAACCATCTGTATCTCCCTGGAATACACCTATCTTTGTCGTTAAAAAGAAATCTGGAAAATGGAGATTATTGCATGACCTGCGTGCCATAAATCAACAAATGCAGATCATGGGCCCAGTGCAACACAGCTTGCCGCTTTTATCATCTTTGCCAGCCTCATGGCCCATTATAGTTATAGATATAAGAGATTGTTTTTTCTCCATCCCTTTGTGTGCCAAAGATAGTGAGAGATTTGCATTTACTGTTCCATCCTGTAACCATGAGGAACCTGATCAGCGGTTTGAATGGGTAGTATTACCCCAGGGCATGGCAAACAGCCCCACTATGTGCCAACTGTATGTGGGGGAAGCCATTGCTCCCTTGAGAAAGAATTTTCCAGATTTGAGATGTGTTCATTATATGGATGATATCTTACTGGCAGCTAAGAGTGAACAAATGTTAGATCGGGCCTATGAAGAATTAGTTCAATTATTAAAAAAGAAAAGGTTGTTTATTGCTCCTGATAAGGTTCAAAAGGAAAATGTGGTTGATTATTTAGGAGCGAAGGTTGGACCTGAAAAGATAATACCTCAAAAGATTGAGATAAGAAAAGATAATTTAAAGACTTTAAATGATTTTCAAAGGTTGTTAGGAGATATCAATTGGGTAAGAGGCTATTTGAAGCTACCAAATTATGAAATAAGACCCCTATATGATATTTTGAAAGGTGATTCAGCACTTAATTCTCCTAGGCAATTTACAGAAGAAGCAAGAAAAGCTTTATGTAAAGTGGAAGAAAGGTTACAGAGTGCCTTCCTAAAGAGATGGCAGGAAGGACAGACAGCCCATTGTATTGTGCATATTTGCCACCTATGGTCAACCTACAGGATTGTTATGGCAGGACGGACCATTATTATGGACCTATTCAAAGATTTCTCCGAAAAAATCCATAGAACATTATCCCACTGCACTTGCTGCTTTAGCCTTGAATGGTATCCAACAATGCTTGCAGTCTTTTGGAGTTGCTCCTGCCCGTATAATAGTGCCCTATTCCAGTTATCAAATTAAGATTTTGTGTGGCACTGTAGATGACTGGGCAATATTGCAATGTAGCTTTGAAGGAGTGATTGATAACCATTATCCTAAACATCCATTGCTATCATTTTTTAAGGAGCACCCAGTGATATTCCCTAAGGTTACTTCAGCAGTACCACTTCAAGGGTCACCAAATGTGTTTACTGATGGCTCAAAGACAGGCTGTGGAGCCTATTTGATAGAAAGGCAAGAGCCCGTGTTATGTCAATTTCAACCGGGCTCTCCCAAATAGTAGAGTTGAAAATAGTAATTGAGGTGTTTAAAAGATGTCAATTTGCATTCAATTTGATTTCAGATTCAGTCTATGTGGTCAATGCAGTGAAAGTATTAGAATTAGCAGGTCCTATTAAGAATAGTAGTACTGTATGTGCCTTATTACAAGAGTTACAAGTTTTAATCTGGCAGAGAAAAAGGTGTTTTTATATTCAACATATCAGAGCACATACAGGATTACCTGGACCATTAAGTGAGGGTAATGATAAAGTTGATCAATGGACTAGGATGACATGCATTTTTTGGAGCTCATTCCTGGACCAAGCCAGACAGTTTCACCAATTATTTCATGTAAGTGCAAAAACTCTACAGCAGAAATTCCATTTGTCTAGAGCAGATGCTAGACAAGTGGTTTTGGAGTGTCCTCAGTGTGTGATTCATCATCATCCTCCCAGTGTGGGAGTGAACCCTAGAGGGTTGATGCCACTCAAAATCTGGCAAATGGACGTTACCCACATTTCAGAGTTTGGAACCTTAAAATATATTCATGTATCTGTGGATACCTGCTCAGGTATCATACATGCTACACCTATGAGTGGAGAAAAGGCTCGCAATGTCATAGGACATTGCTTAGAAGCCTGGGCTGCATGGGGAAAACCACAGCAGCTGAAAACGGACAATGGACCAGCCTATATGGCACAGTCCTTTGTCTCCTTCTGTAACCAGATGGAGGTACAGCTTAATCACGGATTACCATACAATCCTCAAGGACAAGGAATTGTGGAGCATGCTCATCGCACCTTGAAAGAATGCTTGCAAAAACAGAAAGGGGGAATAGGCCAAGGCCATACCCCCAAGGAGAGAATGTCTTTAGCTTTATTTACTTTAAACTTTTTCAATTTGGATGCTCAAGGCTGCTCAGCAGCGGACAGACATCAGGATTCCCATGGTTCACCTAAAAACATGGTGAAGTGGAAAGATATTTTGACAGGCTCTTGGCGGGGGCCTGACCCCGTGCTAACATGGGCGAGAGGGTCTGTTTGTGTTTTTCCTCAGGATCAACAAGATCCAGTGTGGGTGCCTGAACGCCTTGTGAGGAAGATTCGTCATGAAAACCTTCCTAGGGATCCTGGTGTTAGTAGCAGTGAGTATGTCAGGAATGACCGAGCCGAGATGGGGGATCCTGTCGATATTCCCAAAGCCGATGCCGGTCAGACATGATGCAACTATGTTTCCATGCTTATTTAGCAGTAATAGAAGCTTAGGCTTACCCTACCTTCCCTTTGATGATCAGAGAAGCCCTATAGAGGGTAATAGAAATGTCAGCTTGAAGGGTAGTCTGTGCTTTTTAATGAGCTTCAATAGGTCAGATGATACAAAATGCATTAAATTGTCTCAGCAGTCAGCAGATTTTTTTACCACAACTGAGGTTTGGGGGTAGGAGTGGTGGTTTGTTTTCAGGCAATGGTTCTCGCCTTGAAGGATGGTGGCCCACACGAGTCTCTGACCGGGACCCCCCCAGACAGCCACGCTGGGCACCTTTTTGTAGAGGATCCACAGGAGAGGAAGGACCTTTTCCTTGGACTGGATGTCAGGAGCGCAGAGCAGTTTGGGTTCAACAAGATTATTTTTCCTTTAGCCCCATGATTAGTAATATAGTGAATAAATCTTGTACAGGAATGCTTGATATATCTACTAGGGATCCTCAGCAGACTGCCACCAATCCTTTTGATTTGTGGCTTTTGTGTGGAGTAAATGGAAGTTGCATGGACTTGGGACCTGTCATTATGCTTGGGGGAGGAATTTATCAAAGAGGTAATTTTTCCCTAGGGTCCGCTACCAAATTGGATTTTTCTAGCAGTAGTGGCTCTGGTACTTGGAATTCTTTGTTTCATTCTTACCGCAACAAGAACTTTTCAGCCTCGCCAGTATGTCTCTGGCCTCCTTTTCTGTGGATTGTAAGTAATGGGAGTGCATCCTTGGGTGAAGAAAAGTTAGTATGCACTCCGGGCACATGTTTTTATGCCCTGTGCTGGAATGCCACAGCCTTTCCTGTGGCTGTGGTGACTAGAATGCCTCGATATGTACCAGTTCCTGTAGAGGCCCCTAATACCATGATGCTATTCAGGTTTAAAAGAGATTTTGGCATCACTGCAGCTATTGTTACTGCTATCACTATTGCTGCTGTGGGAGCTACTGCCTCAGCTATTGCCTTGTCTAGTTCTATACAGACTGCCAATGCCCTGAATAACATCTCAGCCACTGTGGCACAGGCATTGGATACTCAGACCTCTATGAATTCTCATCTCAAAGGAGGCCTTATGTTAATCAACGCATAGATTTAATACAAGAACAGATTGATTCTCTTTGGCAACTAGCACAATTAGGGTGTGAGTGGAAAATGCAAGGTTTGTGTGTTACTTCCGTGCAGTATCAAAATTTTACAAAGGCTACTAATCTGCCTAGACAATTGTCAAAGTTCCTCTTACAGGATTGGTCGGCTGAGTTTGAAAATTTGATGAGAGAGCTGAGAGCGACAATTGTCCACATCAACTCCACTCGGGTGGATCTGAGCCTGGCTACTGGCTTGACTTCCTGGATACAGACTGCTATGGATCATCTTAAGGAGTGGGCGGGCGTAGGCTCTTTGGCGATACTGATGATACTAGCCTGTCTGGTTTGCCTATGGTGCATCTACAAAATGAGAGCCACACAAAAGCGTAATGCAGCCATGATTATACAAGCCCTTGTCGCCATTGAGGCGGGCCAGTCCCCTCAGGCATGGCTCGCTGCCGTGAAGCCTTAAATCTTCACTGAGCATAGTCCCTGCCCACTGAGGTATTCGTTCCACGGATATTAGGGTCTGGCAAGTCAATGACGGAGTAGACGGGTAAGTCTCGGCCACCTAAGACAGGGCAGTCCCGAGTGGGGAGGCTGACCCAGAGATGGGTAAGAGTTTGAGCACCGCCCTCCTACAGGCTCAGGCCCACCGTGAGATCCCCAGATATGGGGATTACGAAACCTTTCCAGGGACTTCTACCAACTTTAAAAAAAAAAAAAAAAAAAAGGAGGAACTGTAGAGAGCTGCGATGTGCCGCGCCTTAAAGATGGCGCCGGTTTCCGCCTTCCACCAGCCCGACGGTGAGTGCTCTCGGTGGTAAACAAGTCCATATTTGGCTAAGACTGCTGATCTGGCTTGCTTCCGCATACGTGGGCCTCTAAGATAGCACCACGTGGCTTTACTTGATTGGCTGTTCATTTAGTATTTAGCCTGTGGGTTGGGTCTGCCCGGGCATTCGGAAGACTGTTTTCAAGGGACCTGAATAAACTGCTGGAGAAGAGCTTTTGTGAGTTGCGTTATCCTTGCTGGTCGACGGGGACGCGACAGTGGGACTCTTCTCTTCTATTCCTATTATTCTGCAATTTCATCTTTTCATTGTGTCCTTGATTTTCTGAAGGTTTTGTGTCAGGACTTTTTTAGAGTTGACATTTTCTTTGACAGATGCATCAATTTCTTCAATTTTATCCTCTGAGCCTGAAATTCTTTCTTCCATCTCTTGTATTCTATTGGTGATGCTAGTGTCTGTAGTTCCGATTCTTAAGGTTTTCCAGTTCTATGGATGTCTCGGATTGGATTTTCTTCATTGCTTCAACTTCCCTTTTCCGGTCTTCCATTCCTTTAAGCGCTTTATTCATTTCCATCACCTCCTTTGCAGTACTTTGTTGTTGCTCTCTGAGGTATTTGATTTCCTCCCTTAGGCCTTCTATTATTAATATAAGCATAGTATTAAGGTCATTTTCCTTTGTTTCAGTCATGTTAGGATGTCCAGAGTTGTCTGTAGCATTATTGCTAGAATCTGGAGACATCCTATTGTTTTGTTTTTTTTTTTTTTTTTTTTTTTACCATGTTCTTGTGCTGATCTTTTGTCATCTGATTGACCCTGGTGTTGTCTGTTTTTTTCTTTTGTCAGTTGACCTTGGTGCTCAGGAAAACTCCCTGCCCTGGGGGTTGGCTGATCCTGAGATCCTGGTATTTACCTCCAGATGGTGGGCAGGTTCCTGTAATAGACTGGCTCTTAGAGAGGAGAGTGGCTGCTGCTCTCTTCACCTGCTTGTGACCCAATTGGACCAATATAGAGGGGATTGGAGTGGGAAGGGGGGCTATCCTCTGATGACCTGGGAGCTGGCAGGTCTCCTCAGAAAGGCAGGTAGAGCTGTGGTTGGGTCTGTGTTCTCCTCTCACCGACCTAGGCTGACCGTGCAGGCAGGGAGCTCCACCCAAGACGGGTGCTGGCCTCAGTGTGCCTGTTGCTGACTGCCTCAGATGCTTGGGTGCTAGGGTGAGTGACCCACCCGCCCCAGTGTTTGTGGACAACACACAGTCATGGGCTCTTTTTGCAGTCAATCTTGGCTCCTAGTTGCTTTGCTCTGACTGGGTTAGGTCTCTGCCTCTCAGCTACAGGGTGGCACACTCCTTTAATCCTAACACTCGGGAGGCAGAAATGGGAGAATCTCTGTGAGTTCAAGGCCAACCTAGTCTACAGAGTGAGTTCCAAGACAGCCAGGGATACACAGAGAAACATTGTCTCAAAAACACCCCCCCCCCCCCGCCCAAGATGTGGTTGAAAGGAAAAATGAAAACTAAAACCAAAAGAAGGTGAGGGGAGGCAGAGTCAGGTGGATCTCTAAGTTCAAGGCCAGCCTGGTCTACAGATCCAGTTTCAAGACAGCCAGGACTGCACAGAGAAACCCTGTCTTGAAAACCAAAGAAGAAAAAGAAGAGCAGGAGGAAGAAGAACCTCCCTAGTGTCCTTCACTTCCCACTCACTTGATTCCCCAACTTTCAGAGACCTTCAGGGTAAAGTAATATAGGAGTCAGAGTTGTTTGTGTCTAAGTACCACTTCTGCTGATAAAGAATTTGGACTGACACTTGGTTGTAGAGGTAGGAAGGGGAGAGATAGCAAGTTCCATGGACAGACCCTGAGCTGAGAGGCCTGGGTTCTTGTGCCAGCTTCCCTTTGACTTGCTTTGTGACTTTTGGCAGATCAGTCTGCCAACTCATAGGAGATGGGCTTCAAGGTGTCTGAGGCCTTGTGTTCGAGTCATTAACTCATCTTACTTTCTACATTTTCCCTAATACGCCTATTTTCCACTCCTCCCATGATTCCTCTCTCTGAGGGTCCCTGAACCCATTGTCTCTCTTAGAAAGTCTTCTCAGTGGACCCATTACTGGGAGCAGAGCTTCTAATTCCTGTAAGCTTAGACAGTGAAATCCTTATTACACCTAATGAGAGTTAACTGGTCCATTTCACACAAAGAGTCTTCCTGTGTGGAACTGAAATATAAACACTAAAAGAGTGGTGTGAACTGGAGGACAGTTACTCACAGGCTGTACGAGGCCACGAGGGGAACGTGTCTTGGCTAGGGCCATCTTCTAAAAGCCAGAGTAGTTTCAACCCATTCACACCATCTTTCCCTAAATGTTTCAGTCTTCCATAGGAGGTGATGGCTTGCAGTGTTTTTGTTTTGTTGTCAATGTGACCAAAGACCTGAGAAACAAGTTAAGGGGAAAGGGTTGATTTCGCTAGTGGTTTCAAACATTTCAATCAGTGTTGCCAGGAATCCCAAGAATCACAGCTCACATAATGGTAGACAGGAAGCATAGTAGAACCTTAACAGGAGTGGACCAGTCTTATGCCCCAAGGACACACTCCCAGTGACCTCCTTCCTTGAACCAGGCTCTCCATTTCCATAGTTCTACTCCCTGCCAAACCATTCATTAGAATTCATGATGTAATTGTATCTGAAAAGGTGTACTTCACTGATATCTTAGGCATTTCACATTCAAATCAAGTTGACAGAGGGCTTAAATAGCCTTTAGTCTTCTCAGGACGGCCATGCTGTTTCCTTACTTAGGATTTGACATCCACCCTCCACCCATGGTCTCTTCGGGAAGCTGAGTGAGGATGGTTTCATACTAGCTGAACTATATTGCCTAGGATCCCCAGCTTCAGCTGAACTTCGTCCTGACAACTTTATGTCTTAATGAGCCAGAAAGCTGGGCGTTCGCAGAATATCTTCTTTGATTTGTATGCAGATAGAGGGCAGATACCACTTCAACTTGCCAGGAGCCTAGAGGACACAGCAGTTTGTATGCCTAGAATTTCTATTCCCATTCTTCCTGCAGGGCCAGGTACTCTTCCGAGAGAGGCCAGGTCTGTCTGGACTTAGGCCTCCTTGGCCAGTAAGGAATGGTTCAGGCTGCACCAGTGGATGCTTTCATTCTTCTGCTCATGTTTCCCTCACAGTGGAGACTGGAGTCTCTCCTTTGTGCCACTGAGTCAATCCCTTGCTTCTGCATCATTATTGTATACACCAGAAGCTGACACCTGAAAGAAAGTGAGGAGAGAAAATGGGCTATTGTAGCGGTGGGAAACTCAAGGTCTAACATCTGCAAGGATTTGGGCAGCTACCAGAGATACAAGACACAGTGAGAGAGAGCTGTCTCTGCTTGGAGCAGTTTGGAGAAAGGCTGTGTCTCCCACACTCTGGGCTGCAGGCTTAGCTTGGCAGAGAATGACAAAGAGGAGGAAAAGGCAAGATGCCGCCTGAGGCTCCATCACCCAGAGGGACTACAATACAGGGTTTTATTAGATCGATAGTTCTCAGCCTGTGGTTGTGACACCTTTGGGGAGTTGAACAACCATCTCACAGGGGTCACACATCAAATATCCTGCCTATCAGATATTTACATTATGATTCATAACACCCACAAAATTACAGTTATGAAGTAGTAACGAAATAATTTTATGGTTGGGGGTCAAAACAACATGAGGAAATGTATTAAAGGATGGCAACATTAGGAAGGTAAAGGACCACTGTGTTAGAGTCAAGACTAGTTTCCAGGGTGGAAAATGAAGGGCTTTCTTTCCTATCTCTGCAGTAAACACCAAAGAGAGAATCTTCCACTCTCTTTTGGTTCCATGCCCACATTTCCCATTTCAACTACTCTGCTCCCTCAGTGATTAAGATGTGTGATCCAGTGTCTTCAACAGTATCAGGAAGTTCTAGATTAATGAGACATAGACAGTCCTTGCCTTCAAGGAGCTCAAAGCTTAACGAGGAGGCAGATGTCCTGCTAAGGAAGCAGTATGTCTTGTCTGTTGGGACACATGGGGTTTCTCTTCATAGTACCACTTGATCCTGATGGAGGGTAAGTGATAAGACTCCAGGAGACTCAGTTAACCGGATGAGTCAGAATTGTGAGAGGTGAGAATGGAGCAAAGCTGGGGAGCTCCACTGGGATTGGCCTGGGAAAAGGAGGAGAAACAAGGTCACTAATACTCAATAACATACTCACAGGTATATTAGCAGAGAGAAGAGGGCCAATGTGTGCTGGGCATGGGCAAGTGTGCTGGGAGAAGTGCCTGTGAAGCAAGAGTTTGCTCGGTTCCATAGTAGTTCCTCGGGTTACTCACTAAAGTCGCTTGGGGGTATGTTTGAAACTAGTGAAGTCTGGTCTACAAAGTGAGTCCAGAACAGTCAAGGCTACACAGAGAAACCCTGTCTCAAAAAAACAAAAAACAACAAACAAAACAAACAAAAAAACCTAGCGATGCTTGAGGGACACCCCAGAACAATCCATCCTTTCAGGACTAGGCTTCAGAGTTGTTCTAGAAAAGTCTGTCAGAAGACCCTAGTACATTTGGTGTAGGGTACTGCTAGGCAAAGGGGCATGGGGCTTTAGGTCCTGGGTTGCTGAGTAGCTTGTAGGAGGATCTAGAGAGCACAGAAAGTCTTTCAGGCTGAGTTGCTCAACATTTGTATTTAAAGGGAGAAGGCAAGGCAAGCTAAGGCAAAGGGAAGAGCTCTGTGGCTGCTGGGGGCATTCGTGTTCTTGACATTTTCTTTTATTTTCTGGTCTCTTGATAGCGTGTGTGTGCACTCATTCGGAGCAAAGGGGGAAAGGCTGTTTCACTCCCAGAATTCCCTGACCAAGGAACTTCTGCTGTGTCTGTCCCTTTGCTACATTCTGTCCCCAGATGCCTGCAGAATGAATCTAAAACGTTACCCTAGGAGGACTGCTTTGCTTGACCATATAAGAAAAGCCTCCCCAGCCGGGAGGTTGTGGTGCATGCTTTTAATCCCAGCAATTGGGAGGCAGAAGCAGGAGGATCTCTGTGAGTTTGAGGCCAGCCTGATCTACAAAGTGAGCCAGAGCTGTTACACAGAGAAACCCTGTCTCAAAAAACAACAACAAAGAAAAGAAAGAAAAAGAAAGAAAAGCCTCCCCTTTCTTCAGCCTCTATCCCTTTATTTTGTTTTGTCATCCATAACATCTAACATAACATAGTACATTATAATTTTTGTGAGCCCCTCATCCCAATGAAACTCTAAAAGAGAGGAGCTTGTGTGTATTACCATGTGTGCCTTTTCTGTGACAGGCGGTCATTTAGTTAGGCTGAGTTCCTGTGCTCTCCTTAAACTTACAGTTCTGTTTTTGTTTGTTTGTTTTGTTTTGTTTTAAGATAGACTTTCATTTAAACCCTGGCTGTCCTGGAGCTTCCTATGTAGATCAGGCTGGCCTCCACTCACAGAGATGGCCCATCTCTACTTCCCAAGTGCTGGGATTAAAGATGTGCACGACAAGCCGGGCGTGGTGGCGCACGCCTTTAATCCCAGCACTTGGGAGGCAGAGGCAGGCGGATCTCTGTGAGTTCGAGGCCAGCCTGGTCTACAAAGCAAGTCCAGGACTGCCAGGGCTGTTACACAGAGAAACCCTGTCTCGAAAAACCAAAAAAAAAAAAAAAAAAAAGATGTGCACGACAATACCTAGCCAATGCTCCACCTTTGTCTCCTGAGCTAGTATTACAGACATGAACCACTATATATATCCATTCATGTGACTGTGTTCTGAAAGTCTGGTTTTGTGACTGTGTTCTGAAAGTCTGTTTTTGTGACTGGACCATATCAAGAACAAAAGAAATATATGTTGAATGAGTGGTTAATGAATGAATGAATTAAAAGCTCTAACATGTATGAGTGCATGTCTCTGTATGGGGGGGATGGCGTTCTTAATCTCTGGGCAAGATATCCCTGCTTTTAAATTTTGATTTTGTCTATGCTTATAAATATTTTTAACGTAAAGGGAACTCTCTGAGTCCTAGCACATTACACTTTTGAATAAGAACTTATGGTTTTGTTTGTTTGACTGAGTGTCTGTGTCCTCCTCTAGTTGTGTGTGAGCAGCGTATCTGGACCACTCAGCCTACTTGTCGAGATTTTTGGAAGAACTGTCGCCGTCTCATATCAGCAGAGGGCACTAGAGCGTGTGCCTTAGTTTCAGGCCTCAATATCGAGCTATCTTGGCCAGGAGCTTTTAGGGACTCAGGAGATCTAGAATCTGAGAGAGAAGAGGTGGAGACCCCTCTAGAACAGCGTAATTGGAGAGTTGTGCAATTCCTGTGACTTTTCAATTATTTCCCTCGTACTCAATCCCTAGGGCCCAGACTTTAGTCAGTCTCAGCAGCCCCAGTGAGCAGAAGGATTTATTTCCGAATTGGGGGAGGAGGTGGCTACTACACTGGGGCTCTTGATAGGAGTACCATTTCGGTTCTCCGCTTCTCCGCCCCAGTGCACCGCAAGCTCCTGAGTGCTTAGAGATGGTTGGGTGGCTGCCTTCTGTGGCAAGCCTTGGTGGGGGGGGGGGTGCACAAGAGGAAGCCATCGGTTGTCTGGCTTTCCCTCCGGAGGGATAGATGTCTGGGATGAACAAAGGAAGAGTTAACTGCGCCTCTTCGTGGCTGCAACGGACTCCCGCGCTGAGGCGGGCCTCTGCGTGGCTGGCTGAAGCCTTCAGAAAGGGGCTCAGAGGCAGATTCAAGATTTCTCCAGTCTGAGATTTGTAGGCGAGGAGAGCTTCTCCCCCTCCAACATTCTCCAGTTAATTGAGATTCTTAATTTAGGCGTCTGGGGTTAGATTCTGGGGTTTGATATTAAAACGAAAAAGAGATCTTAAAGCTTTTAACACGCCTCCCACCAAGACACCATAAGCACACCCCCTCCTAACATAGTCACCCAAATTGATGGAGGTTTGTCCCCAGCCCCGGCTGCCACCCCATGCCCGGCTCAGTTACACCACTGGGGGCAAAAGTAGGTCTCCGCACAGGGCGCGGGTGGGCTAGGGTCCAGCGGTCCTTGCTTCAGAGCCTGCGGCGCCGCGTTCTCCCCACCCCTCCCCACCCCTCGCCTCTGCCCTCAATTCCTTTCTCTTTGCTCTCCTCCCATCTCGGTTCTTGCGAGCGGAGCGAGTGTGTGCGCGCGCGTTGGGGGACCAGGGGAGGGCAGTGGAGGGAGGCGCCGTCGGAGGGAGAGCAGACGTCAGGAAGAGGGAGGGAGCTGGGGAGGGAAGAGAGGGAGGAGAGAGAGAGAGAGAGAGAGAGCGGCGCGGAGGTTTAGAGAGGCCCCGGGAGATAAAGCTGGAGGGCAGAAATTATTAGGGGGCGCGGGACGAGAGGAGGGGCACGGGGGGCTAGCCAGGCGAGCGAGTGTGCGCCTCGTGTGCAAGGGCGGGAGGGAGGAGAGAGAGCCTGCGGCGGCCCGGCTCGCGCCCGACTCGGGCCCAGCGGCGGGCGGACAGCATGCTGAGTCTCCTCGTTTGGATCCTTACTCTCTCCGACACTTTCTCACAAGGTAAGCCCCAGTCACGGACTGGGGAGTCCTGGGAAGGGGCGCGGAGTCACCCGGAGAACACCGGAGGAGTTCTTGGTGAAGCGGCCCAACTTGTTTCCTCCGGCTGCGCGGGAGAACAGAGAACTTAGGTCGCGAGAGCCGAGATCCGAGTAGAAAAGGGACACACGAGTGCTCAAAAGTCTTTCCTCCAGTCCCTGGAAGTTCTCCCTCCTTCTCTCCACCTCCTGGGCCCAGGGCCGGACTTCTGGGTCCTGGCCAAGAGAAAGGCTGGCAGGAGATGGGATTTCAGATGGGGGTGTGTGGAATGCGTGGAAAGCACGAATGCAGATTGCCAAAGGTGAGGCTGAGGGATCCTGCTACCCCTCTCCAGCCTAGAGTGACCTTCATCTGAAGTGCGGCTTCAAACTGCTCGGGGCTACCCCTCAAAGGAAGGCTGCATTGGGTCTCCAGCCCCGGAACCTGTGGGTGAGAGGTAGAAGTCCAGCCAGATACCAGGGCTATTTGGGTTCATCAGGAGAAGGGGAGTCGACTGGGTCAGGCACTCACTTGAGTCAGGAAAGTGCCGATATCAGAGACTGGAAGTAAGCTAGGGGAGAGGGGTGAGGGTATTCAGGAACACTAGGCTGGGTGCACGTGAAGGAACCAAGGGTCCAGACCCCAGCCAGGGCTGGGGTCTTCGGGAATGGGGTCTTGCCTCTTGAGACTGACTCCAAGGAAGATTTAATATTGTTGAGCCCCTCCCCCGAAGTGGAACACAGAAACTGACACACAAATAGCTTCCAACAGAGACACTGAGACAGACTACTCACCTATGGAGACATCCCCACAAACATCCCTACACAGAGACAGACAGATAGACAGACAGACAGACACACACACACACACACAAAGACGTTGATTGACACCTCTGAAGAAGGAAGATTCCTCTTCCAAGCCGACACACATTTGCCTAGTCATATACCCAGGCATCAAACTTAAACTCTTTATGCGGGTATGCTACATTCAAAGGACGGAACATCCACTCACACAGAATTGCTTCCACATACCCCAGCCGTGGAGCAAACAAAGAAACTTAGGCAGACATTCTTATAGGCAGGCGCCTACAGAGATGTACAGTCTTCAAAATGGAGGAGGTGGTCTCTTGTTGGGGTGGGTGAGTGCGATCTGGGAAGAGGGAAGCTGCGGAATGGAAAGAGCCTCCGGCATTGGCCAGCTCTATTCCTCTCCTGAATGGTGTGTGTGTGTGTGTGTGTGTGTGTGTGTGTGTGTGTGTGTGTGTAGAGGGTGGGGTGTTTCACTAGCCCCCTCCTATCTTTGCTAGCCGTCTCCTCCAGGTCTGAAGGCAAAGCTTGGCTTAGTTTAGGGGTCTTGATTCACCTATCTTTACTGGAGCCCCAGGACCAACTTAGAACATGGGAAGTCACACATCCATAGTATGAGAGCAGGAGTGGAGCTGGGGGGAAACAAGAAGGCCTGGCCTCAGGGTTGGCCACTTGGCAGAAAGTTGGGAAGATAAGTTCTGACTTTGTTCAGCTAGGTTACTAGAGAGGGGGAGGGGAGAGCATGGTGGGTGAGGGGCATCTATGTCAGTTCTGATGTGTCTGTCAGGAGCAGGCTTCTATCTGCCCCTCTCTTGAAGCCCTCATAGTCCAGTGAAATAGCACGAGCTTTAAGAAACAGAAGCTGCAGCTACCAAACAGGGGAGACAAACAGCTTGAATCTGGACCGACAGAAGGTTAGAAAAAAAAATGCTTGCCATGTACCTGTCCATCTTTGTGGGTGGGTGTGGCTGGGGAATGCAGCTGAACCCCGGCCTTCTTGACTCTATCAGAGGTGAAAGCAAGAACTGCAAAAGGGTGCAGACGAATTTTGGGGGTCATGGGGGAGGAAAGCAGAGGGAGAGAGCTGTCAGGAGGGAGAGGACAAGACTCAGGAGGGAGTCTTCAGAGGACACTCAGCAAAGGTTTGGGAGGAGACCCTTGGGGGAGAAATGGGCACCTGGGGTCACTGACCAGCTAAGACTGAGGCAGGGAGAGAGTACACAGTGTGGTTGGCAGGCCGAGAGATGGCGACGAGGGAAGTGAGGAAGATGGAACACAGTCAGAGACGCAACAAAACTGAGAACAGAGAAGAGCTGGGGAGGTGAAATTCAGCCTAGCTGAGAAATAAAAATCAGATTTTAAAGACTTTCAATGGGCTTCATCTATCTTAGTTTTTTACTAAATAATTTTCTGTATCTTATCTAAATGAAAACAGTTATCTCCCCCCACCCTCCTCTGGGGCGTCCATCATGCCCTGGCTCCCCAGACTTATTGCACTGAAAATTGAAATATTTATTCATTTTCTGGGAGATTTTTCTCCCTCCCTAGTCTCAGGGAGGAGAAATTGAAAAGGAAGGATTGTAGTTAATCAGAGCAATGTGGGATGACAGGATGGCTCCAGTGGGAGCTGCCTCCAGAGGTTGGTGGCTCTGGCTGTAGGAGGAAAATCTGTTCCTCTGGCACCCCCCCCCCCCCACCTTGAGCCCAAGCTCCTCCTGTCTGTTCTGCCTTTGCTCCAAGGAGACTAAGGGGTAAAACAAAGAGGCCCAAGGGTCTCCTGTGTTTGCAGCATTTAGCTCCCTGTGCACAGTTATAGCCTGGCAGAGAACTGAGAGCCTGGATTCTACAGCTCTGTTCTGCACACACATGCACACCACGCACTCCGAATGTCCGTCCTACTTCTTCTGCCCAGAGCTGGGTATTGGGCTGGGGCAGAGGTAGGGGAAGCCAGCAGAAACCAAGCTATCAGGTCTTCCCTCTGACTTTGGATTCTATCTTGAGACTTCTACTGGAACTCAAAGGGAGACATGAAGCAAGTCCTGGGTGCCACAGGCACACGTCGGCAGCACCCAGGCAGGGCAGGATGCAGGTGGCATCCAGTTCTTTCAACCTGTGCTTCTTTATTACCACTGGCTGGCTGGCCTCCCTTTGCCTTTCCAGTGGGGTAGGTAGATGAAGCCACCTGCTTAACCCTGCTTGCAGAGAACTGCGCTCTGAGGAAGCCTCCTTTGAGATCGCTTGGGACTCAGTCTTCACTTCCCTCTTATCCTACAATAGGGGGCATGCACAGCGCTGTGCGTCCAGTCAATGGCCCTTAGTATCTGATAGACGAGCGAGCTGCAATGCAGGAGGGAGGTCATATTAAACAGTGATGACGTCACAGCCTCAGCCTGGTATGCCTGGAATCTTGGAATTCAAGAGGCTGAGGCATGAGGACTGTGAGTTCAAGGCCGGCTTGGACTATGTATATCAAGCTTCAGGCCAGTCAAGTCGAATTATAAGTCTCAAATAAATTAATTAATGAAGACAAAAATCAGAGATTTACATTCAGCTCGCCCATGTTGGTATTCTGAAGAGTTATGTATTTTGTAAGTGCCTCAAATTGCTTGTATGTAAAGTGATATATGTGTTAATCCATGAATTATCATATTAATCTCTGGGAAGTGCATGAATGGTGTCTGACACAGAAGTGTTGAGTGACTATGTTATGATTTTGTGTCTGAACGTAAGTGGGCAGATGCTGAATTGACTGTCCCTCTTATTTTCCTGCTTACGGTTCTCTTCAGTTTTTCAGTTCTAACTCCTCTGATTCAGCTGGTACTTTGCATCTCTCACAGAGAGAACCTGGGTGAGGCAGACCTAAAAGACACAGTTCAGCTTTCCTCCTGGTTGGTGCCCTCAGAAAAGGTCTGCAGAAGGGACGTGAGGGGAGGGCAAACCTGAAAAGTTTGAGCTCTTGTGTGAAGTGAGAAGGTGGGGGTGTTTCAATGTGAAAAATAACACAGATCATTTAGTGAGCTCTCATGTTAATGGCTCTAAATGCAGATTAACTTAAGCTGTACAACAGTCCCCTGAGATAGGCTGGGTAATTAATTCCTCTTTTCTAGATGAGAAACTGAGATTCAGATAAAGGTAGGCAGTGATAGGAACCAGCTGATTCCAAAACCTATACTAGTCTCCTTCGCCAGAGACCCCTCAGCTAGCAGGGACTGATGCAGAGCTGGGACAGGATTACAC
>CAJQZJ010032773.1:2746750-2758847 GCA_907164525.1 Lophiomys imhausi
AGTTTTGGGGCCTCTTTATGATATGGCAATCTGCTGGTTATTTGTTAAAAGAGCTTTGGTTGACAAATAAGATTTATGCCCTTCTGTTTGTTTCTTACATGAAGCCTAGCTGTTCTAACCTATGGATTTATACACAGGGACCTTCCCCTGTCCCCTCTCAATTGACTCTGTAGGGTCTTAGAGCCATGCCAGGGCTGATGCATTGAGTAGAGAGTCTGGGGATGGACAACCTGTGCCCTCTCACGGTTAGCCTCCAAACCAGCTCCAGGCTTGGACACAGTAGAGGTTGAGAACTGAGGTGTCTTGTTCCACTCACCTGAGGTGCCCAGGTTTGCTTTTCAGCCTGTTCCCTAGGTACCCGCCTGGCCTAAGGTCCTGAAAGGGATCATGGGAGGTCACCAACATACCAAGGCAGCAGCATTATCTTTCACTGAGTTCCTGTATGCTTTTCAAAGTTGATGTTCCTGCCATTTTACAGATAAGAAAACCAAAATTGAGAGGTTAAGCAACTCACTGAGGGCCATCTCCGGAGTGTTAACACCCTGATCCAAGCCCTTTTATGTCATCACAAAGCTCATCCATGTTGGCAACCTCTATTAGACGGGAGGAGAACCTAGGCCTGCTGTCTTGTTCCACACAGCAGTCCTCTGAGACAGGGTGCAAAATTATCCATAGTTTCTCAGCTAGGAATGCTAGGCCACCCATAATTACCTGGATTTGATATCAGCATACAGAGGTGGGAACAAAACAATAATAATCCCTGTCAAAAAGAGGTTTGTGTTGCCCCAGTCTCTTTCCTCCTGTTCTCATATGTGCTTTTGGGAGGGTGGGACATGGGAAGCTGTGGGGGGATTGTATGATGGAATCAAGCCCAGGGTTAGGCAAGTGTGTTATCACTGAGCCACAGGCCTAAGCCCCTCATCTCTCCTGTCTGTCTTCTAGCTTGGTAACTGTGTAATGCTTTCAGATTTTAGTAGCTGTCACATGTGCCATAACATTTGATACATTATCATGTGATATAGGCAGGATCGTTGTATTTTTTCTTTTCCATTTAGTAGAGGAGAAAATGGAGTTTCAGAGAAGTTAGATGGCTTGTGTAAAGGGTTGAGAGCCGAAATGGAGGAAGTGACTAGGAGGCTTGTTTCTTAATCTCCCTGGTTTCTGGGAGATGTTTCTCTCTGAAGGCAGGGAAGCTACTCCCGTGAGCATCTGACAGAACAGCACCCTCCTGCCTTCCATTTTCTTTCCAGCTCTTCCTAGGGCTCCAGGCCACTCAATCTGGCAGTCTCTCAGAGGAGGTTTTGACCTGGAAAAGGCTGGAGGTTTCAGTGCAGGAGGAGAAAGGGGTTGCTGTGTCCTTGATCTTGAAATGTGAGATCAGGGAGTAGACAGTCCTGGGAGTCTTGATGCAGAGTGGCTTTCAGAGTGGAGAAGGAAGTCACGCACACTTGGGGAAGGACTACTTTGTGCTTTGAATATGATAGTAAAATTAGGTGTTATTCCATTTTACACATGGACAAGCAGGGACCTAACCTAAATAGATCCCAGAAGGACACTCCTGAAGGCTACACACATTCTCCTCTTCACTAGTATTGCCACATGCAACCCTGTAGGTGCAGTCCCATCTTATCCAGGCACATCTGGACAGAAACACCTACAGCTGTCCTGGCCCTTCCATTCTCCACAGCACTGGTTGGTGTGGAAAAAAATATCCATTTGCATCATTTTTCTTTCCAGCTGTAACAGCCCTCCTGAGTCTTGGAGGGATCTATTCTCCTTGTGTTGTGTGTTCGGCATCCCCTCTGATAGATGTGTGCACACTGCCAGGCTGGGAAAGCCAGAGCCCCGAGTTCTCTGACCTCTGATTCTGGCCTCTCTGCGCCTTTCATACCCAGCTCTTCAACTTTCCATTCTTGATTTTCAGACAGTGTGAACTTGATTGAGCTCTTATGGCACCCAGGATGAAAGCTTCTAGACGCCTCTGAAGATCATTTCTCTTTCTGGTCTACTCTCCCTCTGTCTATCAGCTTCTCCCATGTGGAAGGCGCTCCCTGCTTCTCCTTTCTACACACATTTAATTTCTTCAGCAACTTTTATTAACCTCGCTTGTCTCTGGGGACTGTGCTCATCTGTCTCTGCCCTTCTCAAACTCGTTCAACAAAATTGGGATGGTATTGAAATAAATGGGCCTTTCAGCCAGCCACCCTCTTCAAGATGGAGGGTCTTAAATCTGGGCTGGAAATCTCTTGCAAATGTCATTAGTTTTCCAAGAGATAATACTGCTGCTTCACTCTGGGTCTGAGCCCTGGGAAGGTGCTGTCAGAATCTCCCAGAATGAGATGGGACCTGAGTTTTGAGGCAGTGAAAGGATAACAGAATTCCCAGTCCCCTGGAACACTGGAGGCCCAGCAGGGCTATTTCAGGAACCTGTTCTATGTCTGTTATCTCTTTCCCCAGCTCCCTAACTTGGCTTAAGAATAACAAATTCTTCTTTAGGACAGAATTGCTTGTTCTCTCTGGCCTACATCTCCTTCTGAGGCAATATGGGGAGTATATCCTAACTGGAGGCTGCTGGGAAAATGCAGAATTAGTTCCTTCCCTCACCAGAACTGTTTAGTCACGCATGGCTTGGTGGTCAGAACTGTACAGTCATGTATGGACTAATGGTGGGGATGCCTTCGAAGAGATGCACCACTGGGCACTTTGCTCATCTGTGTCACCATCAGAGTGTAGATTTGTTCATAGTATGATTCTACTGCTAGGTGACGGAGTCTTGTGCTTTCTAGGGTGTAGGTGTTTTCTCACTGACTGCAAGCATCATTGCAGGACTGGTATGAAGAAGGTTAATGGTAGAACACATACTAGTGTGAAAGCCCTGACTGAGCTCAGCCTTCAGCACCACAAATAGAACCATATCACCATATAGCACATGGATAGACTGTGTATTGCAGAAGGAGTAAGATACTATCTCTACTCTAAAGGGTCTTTATCTTTTGTATGAAACTGTTCAACCCATGGGCCTCAATCTCTTCTTCCACAAAATCGGGACAACTGATTTTTTGAAAACCTAGTATAATTATTTGGAAAACGGGTACGTGGAATAATTTAAAAAAAATTAACAGTTTATAGTTCCTTCTTTCCAAGAAACTAAAACCCCAAAACACACTGATTCTCCGTGTGTGTGTGTGTGTGTGTGTGTGTGTGTGTGTGTGTGTGTGTAGTGATATTAAGAGGCTGCTATGGTCTTAAGAGTTAGGAATGTCTATGTAGCAGGCTGAGAAAACCCATCCCCACAGGCCTACCTTCCCAAGTCAAGGTGTGGTTGGCAGGCAGGCAGTAAGACTTTGGAGTCGAAGGCACAGAAGATATAGTCTGGGAGGGGTAGCTGAGATGATCTCAGGCTGAGACTGCTGCCAAAACCCCCAAGGCTTAGAGGGTTCAAAGACAACCCTGAAAGAGGTGGGGGCCCAGCTAATTCTGGGATTTATGCTTTTGATATGTCTCACTTTGTAGCTCAGGTAGGCTGCAAACTCTTCTTAAAATTTCTACCTCTGCCTGTTGAGTCTTGGGTCTTCTGATTTTTAAACAAAGAGTGTGTTAAAAACCAAGCCATGGTCCCTGTTTCATTCTCCATCAAATCTTCCCCTCCTCTAAACTCTTAACCCAGGAGAGCCACTGTGGAGCTTTGTAACCCTGCTGGTAAAATAAAAAGTAATAACACAAAATGTGCAGATGAAATAAAAATCAATTTGGCTAGGCAAAAGTGAACAGAAACCATTACACGAGTGTCACTGGAAGTCCCCAGGCTGTGACCTGAGTTTGGAGACTGGGAAGTGGAGGTGTTTTCAGAGTCCTTTGGCTTATGATAAAGTGGCCTGGAAGCAGGGTACAGCAGAGATAGGGAAAAGGTGGGTGGTTGGGGAGAATGACGGACATGGGACCTGGAACTGAATGAGCCTGAGCCATTTGTCATTTGTCCACTCTGAGTCTGGGCATAGTCTATACTGTCCAGGGTTGAGAGAAACATCAGGCTTAGACTTCCAGTCTTAGACTATCTCTGCTGGCCAGAGCCTTAGCTCTCTTTACTTGGGGATGGAGCTTCTTCGGTTTTCTTAGGGCCTCAGCAATGAGGTGAACTCCAGGATTTCAGTGGGAACCTCTGTAGAGGGGCCCTGGCAAGGAGCGGGAAGAAGCCTGTAAACAAGCATTAGCTGTGATTTTTGTTTGTTCTCTTTTTTGGTGTTTGGTTTTTGTGGTGATCCTAGGCCTGGGGATAAGAAGGTAGGATTTAGCGCTTGCCCTTGAGCACTCTCGGCCTGGAGTGGAAGATGAGCACATGTAAACACATACAGACAGTCCTGTAAAACAGAGGTTATAAGAGAAGTATGTGAGAAATGCTGGAGTCTGACTTGCCTGGTGGATGTGTGAAGCGGGGAGTACATGGGAGGAAATGGCTGCAACGCTTGCTTGCTATGCCTGCAGCTGCGCTGGTGGCTAAGTGCCTAGCTGCAAGGTATTCTGACTCTGGATACTCCTTGATTGTACCCCTGCTCCAGGAGGAAGGATCCTAGGAATCCTCGGAACTGAGCCTTCGTTCTGCCCAAGAATTTTGATTTCTAAAAACAGGCAGTTTACTACATAGAGTGCCCTTTCCTTAAGTCTCCCAACCTCTTGTGTCCACTTTCCTCTCCCCAACCCCCACTCCAGGCCAGTAGATCTGATTTCTAAATTAACTTTCTCCTCCTAATCAGCTTAGCCCAGTTTTTATTATTGCTCCCCCCTCCCCGAATTCCCCAGGCACAGCCCCGGGCCCTATGTGCTCCATTGCCCAACATTGCCCCACTATGAGGCACTTTTAACTGTTTCTTTCCACTCTGTTCATTTAACTGGGAGCTTATTATAGGGAAGGAAGAGATGGGTCAGAGGGACAAAAACAGGAGGGAGCAGGAGAAGGCGTTTTCTAAACATCAGAAACCCAGGGCTAGGCATGTTGGCTGGTGGGGGCTCTTAGAAGATTTGAGGTTTTCGTCATCTTCATTTTTAAGCAGCTGAGGACATCCTGCCTAGACAGTGGGATTCCTTTGCTATAATCTCCAGCTCCAGGATCTTACCCACCGCTGTGTGGCTCAGTCTGGTGTCTACTCCCAACTCCTTTAGGAAATCTGTGAGCTTGACTCCAGAGTGCACACAAAATCCTGTCCCTTCCACACTTGCTGTGGCCTAGATGACACTCTAAGTGAGCAACAATAATATCAGCATCATCTACTTGTGGATGATGTTGGATTAATGTGTCTCTCTCCCAATGCACATCTGAGGGGATCTCTCTTCCCTGGCCTGGGGTGAGAAGGCAATCTTCATTTTAATGCTAGTGTGAGCCAGAGATCACTAGAAAGGAACATCTGACTTTGTGAAAGAATAAATTATTGTAACTCATGGCAAAGGCAAGCTGAAATGACTTTGGATTATCTGTACCACTGTTGTGCTCCATTTATACAGACATGGAGACATTGGCAACATCTGCATCTGAGGGGTTTGCAGATGCTCCAGGCTCTGAATAAATGGGCTTTCAGGTTCACACTTGGGTCATGATATAACACAATTTACTCTGTAGAAACAGGTGACCCTGAGTCTCCTAAGACCCCTTAACCAGGGGGCTAGAGGAGTATCAGCCTTTTTGCCAGAGGTGCCACTGTGTGTTCCTTAGAGCCTTGGCTTCCTCATCGATGAAATGCAGATGGTTTTCCCTGCCTCCCTGGGTGCTTGAATGAAATGATGTATGAAGCAGAAGTATCTGGTACTCACTAACCCTTATTATTAATGCACAGTGCTTGATTTTCCAGGCTTCACAGTGAAAGGCAATTCTGAGGAAGGGAGCAGTAGAATGAGGGAGGAACAATGATGAATGAAATGCAGTCTGTATTAGTGGTGCCAAGGGAGGCAACCAGTGATGTGGTAACTCCTGCACTTAGTAATGTGAGGTTTCAGGGCTGGGGGAGCCTGGGGTAGGGAGTGGGGGTGGCACCCTGCTTTAGAGTCTTTGTTCTGTCTGGAGACTGAGTGGCCTTTTACCCTTTGTAAGACGTGGTTTCTTCATTTTCTTTTTTTTTTTTTTTTTTTTTTTGGTTTTTCGAGACAGGGTTTCTCTGTGTAGCCCTGGCTGTCCTGGACTCAATTTGTAGACCAGGCTGGCCTCGAACTCGCAAAGATCCGCCTGCCTCTGCCTCCCAAGTGCTGGGATTAAAGGCGTGCGCCACCACTGCCCTGCCTGGTTTCTTCATTTTCAAAGTGGAGAATTGTTATCCACATAGTTCTAGGTAATCTACATCCTGGAAGAGTCATTTTAGGACAGTAAGCTTGAGATTACTTCAAACTTCCTTCTCTCCAGAATCATGCACTCATTGTGTTAGGACAAAAAGTCTCAAGCTTTGAAGGACCTGGTGAAAACACTGATTCTGTATGGGCATGAGATTCCCTGGGGATGTTGGTGCCACATACTGAGGCGTGAGAGGATGCTTTTGTCTGTCTTCTAACACAGAATTCATTAGCAGAGCTTGCTTTTAAAACAGTTTGGATGGGCCACCAATTCACAGGCATTGATATGCTAGTTTTAGGAAAGCTTGTGTGGGATCCTCCTTAGCCCTGAGGCTGACCTGTCCTGCCTCCTCCCTGCCACCTGCCCAACTCCAGCCCCACCTCCATGCTGAGTCTTCCTGTGCTTCCTGCTGTATAGTTGAAAGCCCCAGCCTGTGTGCTGTTGGAAACTCTCCCATGCCTGAGCATTTTTTAAAAAAATGAGTTTCCACTCATTCAAAAAAAAAAAAAAAAAGTTCTTATGATTCATCATGGGAGGTTTGGGAGAAACATTTTGACAGAGTGGCTAGCTAGAACCTTGACCCTTACTGGCTTTGGCTTGGAAATTGGGTCATGAGCAAGACTAATTGAGAAGGAAGGGGGGTTATGGCTTACCTAGACCTGGCTGTAGGGGAGCGGTGGGAACCAGTTTCTCACTCTTCCATGATGTAAGAGATGCTCAATCTATAGACCATACAATTTTTATCCGGCCTTCTCCCACCGGCTTTTTTTGTTTTTGTTTTTAAACAGGATTTCTTTGTGTAGCCCTGGCTGTCCTGGAACTTGCTTTGTAGACCAGGCTGGCCTTGAACTGAGAGATCTGCCTGCCTCTGCCTCCCAAGTGCTGGGATTAAAGGCGTGCGCCTCCACCGTCCAGCCTCCCACTAGCTCGGTGAAGGAGTCCTGTCTACTAGCAGACAGGCACCCTACTGATTCTCTTGCCTCCTCTTGTACCCCAGAAAACTGGTGTTCTTGCAACTAGCAGAATCAGCCTAGGGAGTTTACAAGATACAAGGAGGAGTGAGATAATCAGATTTGGCTTCCTGGGACAGAGAAAGAACTTGAGGTCTTCAGACTCTCAAGATGCCACTCTTGAGGCTGGATTAATTGAAGTAAATTTGGAAATCGGTGTTTGGACCTTTTTTTTTTTTTGGTTTTCCGAGACAGGGTTTCTCTGTGTAACAGCTCTGGCTGTCCTGGTCTCACTTTTGTAGACCAGGCTGGCCTCGAACTCACAGAGATCCACCTGCCTCTGCCTCCCAAGTGCTGGAATTAAAGGCGTGCGCCACCACCGCCCGGCTTGGACCTTTTTTTTTAAGAGAAAGGAATTTGATTATCATTGTTCACTCTTTCCTTCTCCTATCTGACAATCCCCAGCAAATAAGGAAGTTCTTCGTGTCTGACCTTAACCTTTCCCTGCTCCTGCACGGAAACTATAATTAGAGGTTGTAACTGAATATACATACTGTACTCTATATCTGGGTAAATAATTTTTCCCTAACAGTTCATTTCTTCAGACCTCATAGCATGTTCCTTTTGTTGAGAAGCAAGGCCTGAGAGGTCAGAGGGAACACTCTCCCTGGCTCCATGCCAAGAAGTTCTCTTTAAGGGTCGGACTGAGGACCTCACCTCAATCACCCTCAGTCTTTGACCAAGACTGGAAGCATGAGGCTCATAGCTCTAGGATCCTCCCACCAAGCGTTGTTTAGCCTGAGGGCATCTTTATCTGCCTCTCTGAGTAGCCAGGCTGAGAAAGGAACTGTGTGCAGGCATTGCTGAAGCCCAGTGATTAGGAAAAGAACCTGGAAGGGTGGAGGTGGGGTGGGGGCCTAATCATGGTCAGAATCTGCGGAGGTGGGGTGGGGGCCTAATCATGGTCAGAATCTGCTGTTAGTTCAGGCCTGCTGAAATCAGGAGTGTCCCCAACCCAACTTTGCCTGTGTGGATCTCATATGATACTGGTGTGCGCAGAGTACGGTGTCCATTGTGCATGTGTAGGGAAAGAGAGAAGGAGATGTTAGAGCTGGGTCACGGCCAGTTAGGAAGATGGTCCTGGGAGGCTTGGAGGGAAAGCACACCAGGGAGTAATCGAACCAGCTGGGTAGGAGACAGAGGGCTGGACTTGTGAGAGAAGGTGAAGGAGACTGAGTACCTTTGTGAGTTTGCTGGGAGAAGTATGAGGCCCAGGGAGGTCTGCCCAGCTAGGGATGCCCAACTAGTTAGAAGCTCTGAGACCTGGCCACTGTGGTGTGGTCAGCTGTGGCTCCTGAGGCAGGTATACCTGTGTGATGTACTTCCCCACAGCTGTGTGTGGTGAGCAACCCTGCCCCTTTAAGAATGGGGTCCGGTCAGTCCTTCAAGAGGAAGGACTGGGCCTCTGGGGAAGAGAAGTACAGTGAGCCATGGGGCAACCTGGCATTCCCTTTCTCAAGGGTAGGAAGGCAAGACAGTCGTGGGCTAGAGTACTCCAAACATTGCCTATGGTCTGGCTTGGGACAGGGAGCATAGTTTGCTCTGTGGCTGTCCTCTAGCCACACTGCTGGCCCCAGTCGCTGGCTATCCCTGTCCCTGGATGGGTGTTCTCAACTCTCTTAATCCTGCTGTCCTCTGTCTGTCACTAGGCAAGAATGCATGGCTCTCTTGAAGCATTTGGTGCTTAATAATTTGTGGATTACAGCTAACTCTCGATAAAGATTTCCCTAATTGCTTGGCTCACCTCAGGTTCTATCATCAAAGCGAAGTGGCGAGGCCCCCCTCTCACCCTCCTTTTCTTTTTATTATCTCTTAATTAATCACTCTGGCTTTCACACTTAGCAGATAATTACAGTCTCCTGGGCACGAAGCTCATTTTCATAACCTCCTGCTCCGAGCCTGCAGCAGCATGGAGGGGTGGGAAGGCAGAGGGAGAGAGGGGAGAGCAGATAGATACTTGCTGAAGAAGGGCGGGGGAGGTGGTAGCAAGTGAGACAGACGAAGAAAGAGACTGGGAAGGGGCAGCAAAGGGACCTGTGCATTAGTGAGAGGAACATAGGACCATGCCAGTGGGCAGAAGAAGGTTGGTGGTGCCTGAAGAAGAAAGACCTCCTTTAGCGATAATCTTTCTTTACTGAGTTAGGCATTGTAGGTCCCTCCCTTTGCTCTGAGTCACAGAAGACGTGATATGTATTGTCACAAAGCTTAGTGGGGACGATAGAGGAGTCTGAGTGAGGTGTACTCTCCCTGAAAAGTGGGAATGGCTGAGATGGTGGCAACATGGGCTGTGATTGGGGACCCAGAGGTGAGAGAGAGAACTCTTGTCTTTTGGAACGAGCAGAATGTGCCCTAGGGTTTGAAGCTATGGAAATGAACAGCCAGCCAGTGGCCATTCAATACTATGACCAGATGGAGGGAAAGGGCATGCGGTCTCCCACCACCTCTACTTGGGGACTGTGCCATGTGGGTCACCATTTTAGAGATGACAAGAACCTTGACTGGGATCTGCCAAGCTCAGAAATAATTGGCCCACACTACATGAAGTTAAGTCCAGGTCTGACCAGCAGGGTTAGAGCACAGGCAACAAGGAATGGGAGGCTCTGCCTATTGGTGGCCTCTAGACCTAAGGCCTGATCTTTTCTTCTTCTTCTTCTTCTTCTTCTTCTTCTTCTTCTTCTTCTTCTTCTTCTTCTTCTTCTTCTTCTTCTTCTAATTCTTCTTCTTCTCCTCCTCCTCCTCCTCCTCCTCCTCCTCCTCCTCCTCCTTCTTCTTCTTCTTCTTCTTCTTCTTCTTCAGGTTTTCCTTGCATTTCTAACTCCAAGATAAATAAAGGCTATACTTTCAGATGACAGATCTGAGAGGCCCAAGGGAGAGAAGTCTACCTAGTGAATCCAACATGGAACTGGACTGGGACACAAACTCTGTCACATGTTCCCTAGCAGGTCTCATGCTCACTGCCACTTCATTCACTGTAGCAGAGAATTTCAACTAACTTAGTTGTCCATTAACAGGTGAATAGATAATGAGAAGTTGTTATCTATAAAAAAAAATACTACTCAGCTTCAAAGAAAAATGAAAGTTAAAAACTTTGCAGGAGAATGGAGTGACTTTGAATAATATCTAAGTGAAGTTGCACAATTGCATATACATACATAATACATACATACAAATATTCATGTAGGTACAGTATAACTGAGGAGAAGAAAACAAAAATGGCTAAATATAGGGGGGTTGAGAAATACATCAATGAATATGATGGGCACAAATTATGAAAGAATATAAAGTTAATTTTGTTTTGTTGTTGTTGTTTTGGTGGTAGATAAATCCATAAAATATATTAGATCCTGAAAGTGTAAAATTTAACAAGAAGCTCCACAGCTTCTGGGTCAGATGCCAGCTCTAACTCCGTAAGTTCCTTAAGTTGTGTAGACTTTGCATCTGGTTAATGTTGGTGTATGATGTTTTTATTTGTTTGCAAGTCTTTTATATAATAAAATTTATTTAAAACAAAACAAAAAAGCAAGACAAAAGAAACCCTGAAAAACAAGTGTCCGCGGCAGCCTGGGCATCAGCAGATTTTGAAGAAGCTAGGAGGTTCTAGCATGGAGATTCTTTTCCATTAGCCTGGTCTGCTGTTCCTGGTCTGTAGGATGAAATGCGTGGGACTCTACTACTTAGTCATTAGCCAGCATTTAGACCTCTCCAAGTCTCAGTTTCCTTTATGGTAAGTGAGAATCTTGAAAAAATTGAGACTTTTTTTTGTTGTTGTTGTTGAACATCTAAACTAGAGTCTCTGGCATGGTAAGGCTCTGTTAGCCAATGGCAAGTGCTGTGTCCCCCACTGCTGTCACCACAGATGAATGCAGCTAGCCTGTGCCTAGCAAGGCCCATTCCATTTTCTATAAAGCTGGTAAGAGAGGGCCTTCTTCTCCATTTCTCCCCCTGCACCACTTCTGGGTGTGCCAATACGCCCAGACTCAGTTCCACTGCAGTTTTTCCTTTCTCTCTACAAAACAAACTGTTCGGCTGTGGCTGCCTCCCACTCAGAGTGTAAGGGCATCGGCGTCCAGCTCGGGGAGGCCAGGGGGCCTGTGTAGTAAAAGGTTTATCAGACTGTTTCCTGGGCACTATAATAAGAAAAGCCACATTTGGAAGCACTGTGGAAAGAGCACTGAACTGTGAGTACAGGCGGGGATGTGCTCCTAATGGAATGGCCTTAGAGACTTGGACTTCCCTAGCATAAAATGAGAAGGTCATTCATTCTCTAAGACACTTTATGGATGCACAGTTTTCCAACTGCCATCCAGTGGGAGTTCAACAGAGACTGGCCCTGGATCTTCTGTTTTATCTTGTGAGCCACTGTCAGAAAGGCTGACCGCAGAAGAGCCAGCTAGGGATCTGGGAGAAGCAGCTTTTCCTTAGGACCCAGAGGGACAGCAGATGTGTTAATATACTTTTAGATCTGCTATGGGCTTGGGGTAAGATGTGCAGGGACTCCTCAACATATGTGTGTATGTGCACATCCCTGCCCCACATAAGCATACAGAGACATACAGGCATGCATTCATACCTACACACATACTCTCACTCTCCTCCTTGCACACGCCACACACACACAATCATACATATACCCATATTTGTACATCGCCCACCACAATTACAGATACATATAAATACCTATTACTGCATACCAGTGCACACAAGCACATATGCACATCCGCACGAGTACACACACACACACACACACACACACACACACACACACACACACACA
>CAJQZJ010032773.1:2758857-2782690 GCA_907164525.1 Lophiomys imhausi
ACACACACACACACACACACACACACACACACACACACACACACACACACACGGCCCTGGAGGCCAGAGGTCTGGCCTGTGTGGGTGGGATGTGGAGACCCCACCAAGGGTGTGGGTGCTTATGTATTCATGTTGGTAAAATTTTCCCCCTGAAGAAGCATGCTCTGGCTTTTCTCTGAACTTTAGCTTTGGTCTATGAAAAGGTTTTGCAGTCTTGTGGGAATATAAACATTTGGCAGATTTCTTTCTCTGAAAGCTGTTTCGTCTCTTTTCTTTTTCTGGGAATCTTAACCAGCAAGATCAAGGTCCCTCCACCCATCCTTCCTCTTTCCCCTTTGCCTGAGACACCCACCCCCCCCTTGTCCTTTTACCCTCCGACCCCCAAAATGAAAACAAAGTTAATTGGTGTATACTGGGAATCATCTTAGAGCCAGAAGAAAGGAGTGAAGCAAACAGCTTCCCCAAGAGGAAAAACTGCAGGAGAGAAAAGGAAGCAAATGGCATCTTGGTGAAAAGTGAATTCCAGACACTGAAATTCTTTTGGTTTTAATCATCTCAGAGGGCAACCAAAGCTGAGCTGGGGGGGAGGGAAGAAATGAAAACCAGGGCCATCTACTTGCAGCTTGCAGGACTCTGTAAAGTCTAGAATTTTCCCCATGGAGGCTTCTTACTCTTGTCTGCCCCGACCCTCAGCACCGGGCGTCTGTGCCTTGTGTGGAGTTTGCCTTCTCCAGAGAGCCCTTTCTCTAGTTCTCCCATTTATCTCAGTTTATAGGCTCAGTATAGTCAGTTTTAAAGTATTGACCTTTTCAGTTTTCCAGCCAAATTGCAAGTTCCCCAAGGCCCAGGGTTTTGTGTTGTACAAAACAAACAAAACAAAACAAAACCAGCAAACTCCAGGCTGTTTCATAAGCCACAGCTTTTCTTCTTTGGAGAAGCAGAGCTACTAAAGGTCTTAAGGGCCTGAGTAGAGCCTGGAATGGTAGGAAGAAGGGAAGGCACAAGGGACCATAGCTGTCCCTAAAGGATAGCCTGTGGGAGAGATGAAGGGACAGTAGAGGCCCTTGGAGTGTGTGTGGGTCTTCTTAAATTTCCTCAGGATCAGCGTGTTAACAAGGAAGCTTGGGAATTACATTAGTGGTTGGTTGTAGGGTCAGGGGAGGCATGAAGAGGACTTGATTGCAGAGTCTTCTCTTCCCCACTAGGGTGGCTGTGTAGGTGATGGAGTGAGTCAGGGCATCTTGTGACCAGGCCCACAGTGATGCCCATGTGAAGTGGCAGTCTCCAGACAGCAGCCATCTCTTCTTAGCCCCCTCTTCCTGTGTTCAGCATCTTCTTTCCTTCCACATATCAAGTTCTCTAGTTCTTTCTTCCTGTCTTCATCTGAGGACAGCTCCCCATATGCTCATGGTCACCAGCTGTGTCCCCTCCTTCTCCCTTCTCTCACTTCCCTAAAATTTTTATTCTTGGGTCTTTGGTCCTTTGTCTCTTCCTTTTCTCTTTTGAGTAGCATCTACCCCTGATTGCCCCATGCCGACCAGATTGCCCAGATTAGTTTAGGATGAGGGTCAGATGGGCGACTGAGCTTTGACCTTCTTATTGACTCGTGTACCTGGGCAAAGCTGATCGCTCTTTCAGGACTTCAGGTTGCCCAGTACTGTGTATGATCCAGAGTGAATATGTCCTTCCCTTATTCCTGGAAAGAGAGGAAGCTGGAATTTGGACTGTTGGAGTCAAATCCAGAAACACCTTCTAGGGTGACCTGTTCAGTTCACTTCACCTCTTATAGAAGAATGATGCCTTCAACACAGGGTGACAGTTGGGACCACGTTGATAATCCCAGTGCAGTCTCTGAGATGATTTTGCTGTTCACGTGTGGTCTATGTCAGTCTTATTGTTTTGTTGGATCTTAATATTTAGTGGTGCAGAAGGATAAAGAGAACTAGGAGACCAGGGTTCTGACTAGAACCTTATGCAGGTTCCTTCCCCAGCTAGAACATGAGTTCTACTCCCATCCCCACCCTGAGAGTAGAGAATATAGGTTGAGGTGGTCCTTCTTTGCCTTGGTCTTGTATCTACCTACTCCCCAGTACCTGACATCAGCACTCAAAAATGGGTGTTAGTATAAAATGTGAATTTAGGGGTAAAGAAATTTGGGCTCAGAATGTCGCAATGGCTTTCTTAAGTGGGTATATATAGCTGACCCTTATGGAGGGCCCTTCTCTGCATTGCCTTCTACACACTGAAAACCAATAGCACCACTTCTGTAGCTGTGACAGAAAATTATCCTTCAGACATTTCCAGATGTGTCTTGTAAAGCAAATTGCCCCAACCTGAGGATCACTGAGCTCGCATGAGGAGTCAGAAGGAGAAAAGCCTGATGGGAAGTCAGAGGGTTTCCAAAATTGTCACAGCCCTTCACACATATACTCTTGATCAACGTCATAAAATTGAGAGATTTTTAGTTAATGATTTATCCTCTCATCCATTTTGGAAATTGTAAGCTTCCTATTAAGTCACGATTTATCCCTCTAACGTTTGGATTAGGAAGGAGGCCAGCACAGGGTCATGTGGTATCTCATGGATGAGGCTCTGATCCCCTCAGGGCTCTTGGAAGATCTACCACAGCCTTGCTTTACACAAGCAAAAACTGACTCCTGGGGCCGGCAGATAACAGTCTCAGGAGTTTGCCTTCATCTTGCCTTCTTACCTGGCACCCTCCCTCCCATCCCTGAAATAACTGCTGAGCCATCTCCCAGGCCTCGGGCTCCTTAAGAGTTTGAAAGCCAAGTTTTCATTCAATCCCTGAATGATACAAAGGGAATGAAAACATGAAGAATAAAGAGGTCCCAGAGCAGGGAGTAGAGCTACAGGTTCCACCTTAGTCCCCTCCCTTCTCAGTAGTCACCACATGCTGGAAAACTCCTTCCTCCTCCAGATCTCCAGACTGCTTTACCTTCCCTGTGCAGCCCTGAAAGGCCTTTCTGAGTGTCAGGTGGTTGGCAAGATAACAATCCTGCAGCCGATATCTGCTGGAGGATTTGAGGTCCAGAGAGGAAGGTTGTGATCTCTACAGAATATACCCCAGGTCCCCTATTTTCCCCAAGTACACCCATACTTTTCAACTTTTGCCCCCATGCCTCTTGCTGTCACGGCTACCAGGTTAAGACCAATTTGGAAGGCCAAAGATAGAGAAGAGGGCTTAGACAGGAGGCCGGTGGAAAGAGGAAGTGGCAGAGCTTGATGGAGGAAACAGCCGGGTGGGAAAGTGGAAGGCAGCCAGGAAGGTGAAGAGAAGAGGAAATGAGAGACAAACCTCATCCCTAGAAAGAGAGGAAAAAGAGGGGGAAGGGAGAGAGGGAGAAAAGTCTCAACTTTTATTTAAAATCCGAGAGCAGTTATATGCCTGGAGTTGTTGCCATAGCAACAGCAAAGAAAAGGAGATAGCTTGTAAGGGTGGGAGGTGGAAGGAGGAAGATGATTCAATAGAGGTAAATGTTTAAAGACAGGAACAAAAACCATTTACAGATAATTAAGTAACACACTGCGGGTTCTTTAGTCCTGCCTGTGTCAGGGGACTGGCCTAAGATCTGGCCTACTTCTGCCTACTGCCTTCCATCCCTGGCTCTTGCTCACCAAGAAAACTTCAAAGAGGCAGCTGGAATGCCAGCCACAGCCATGTCTGTCTAGTCCTCTGCCCTCCTGTAGTCCCAGCTCCTCAGAACAAGATGGGGAATAAAGAAAACAAAATCTTCCTGAAGGAAAGCCTGCCCCAGCCTTTGGGTGGCAGGGCCCTTGCCTCGTCCCTTCAGAGGTCCAAAGGAGGAGCAGCACTTATGTTGGGGCTGGTTGTGTTTAATGCCACGTCTAATTCCTCCGTGAATGCTCACTTCTGGTCCAGTTCTGGAAGTACTCTCAGTTTTATCCTTAGAGAGCCAGGCACGAGGCTGAGCTGTGAGCCGAGGCCAAATAGTGTTTTCCCCTTCAGGATCTGCCCCGACTGAGCTGAGCATTTGGCACGGTGCCTGTGGAGTGCACTGAAGAGTATTGCCCAAGATATGGCTCCACACATGAGTGAGCATCCTTTCTGTATGTGTTGTTCCCCCAGAGTGTCTACACTGAGGCCGGAGACGGCTCATCAGTAAGAGCACTGGCTGCTTTGCTCTTCCAGAGGATCTTGGTTCAGTTCCCAGCACCCGCGATGAGGCTCCTAACCATCTCTTAACTCCAGTTCCCAGGGATCTCCTGACTTCTGACCCCTGAAGGCACTGTGTGTGCATGTAGTTCACAGACACACACTCAGGCAAAATACACATAAAATAAAATATGTTTAAGTGTGTAAGTTATGTTAGGAATTTGGAATGTTTGTTCTTTCTATTGGCCGCTTAAAATCTAGAGCTGACCCTCACAGTTCATTTCTGATGAGGCTTTCAGTGTCTCATCTCTCTCCCTCTCACTCCCCCCCCCCCCACACTTAGCTTTACTGCAACCTAAGTGTTTTCCCTCTCCTAATCATCACTATTCCCACTCATTATTGTTCTCTTAAGTTTATTTTTTATATTACTGACCAGATGTGTCTATTTATATTGCCTCAAATCTTTTATGGAGCAAATAAACTAATTAAATGAGTTAAGCTGTATAACACAGTGCAGCGCCTGGCCGGTTGTAGGAAAGCAGAGAAAATGCCAACTACTGTTTCATGGAAACAAATAATATGAATCATCTCTAGCCTTCCATTAGAGGCTCCATAAAGATGGACCAGAGACTTCAGAGAGCTATTCAGATTAAAGGTCACCTGCAGTTAACCCCTTCGACTGTCTAGGAAGAGAGTGCCTCAACATTTTAACACCCACTAACCTGATTTCTTTAATCTTTTCCACACATTCTGCGGTACGCATCATGTTGGTATGAGGATATTAACCAGGCTTGTTTGCTTTTTTGAATTGACTTGGATGTTATTTAAGCAAGCTTCTAATTCCTTGCTCATACTCAAACATTCTGGGAGCAAAAGCCTGTCCGGGATTAAGACTTTTTTCCATGGATAATCTTAAGGGTGAGAAACGTATGTATCACTGAGAACTGGCAGCAGCTCACTGATTCCATTTTGCCTGGCCAGACAGGGAGAGAACGGTGTCTCAGGAAGATAGAGTGGGTAGGGTAAGAAGAGCTGCACAGAGGTACCAGTTTCTCAGCCGGGAGCCACCTGCCTTAACTCAAAGGGGACTGGCTCTGTCTAGTTTGGTTTCTTTTCTGTTCCTTGGTTTTGCACCAATCATTCCTTTCCTCCTGGGGCCCAGGGTGACAAAGAACCATCCAGCTCTGTTTTGGTGAATCCCATATTCACTCATCGCAGCTGCATGCGAGATCCTCAGGGTGTGGTGGATGGACCAAGTCTTGCAGATTTCCTGAGTGGGAATCCAGTTGTTTGGTTTTTGTTTTTTTGTTTTTTTGCCTCTGAGTTGGAGAACCTGCTCAATGGATACATGTCAGGAAGGGGCTCTTGTCTCCTATGCTCAAAGAGTCTGTGGGCCTCCCTTGTTTTCTATTCCTCTTTTAGGCTCTGTTTTTCCTTTCATATTTCCAAGACCTCCCTCTCTTTTTATTTACATAGATTTTTGAGGAGAAAAATAATTTCATAATTGGTCCCCTTCTCCCCCCATATTTGTTTATCTTTTCAGAGGAAGGACTTTATATAGCCCAGGCTGGCTTTGAATTTGCCAGACCTGTACCCACCTCCTCTATAGCCCCCCTCCCCGAATTCTTTCTCGGTTACTTACAAGAGAGAGAAAAAAGATATCCAGCCCTCTAGTCTGAGCTGTTTGACTTAGAAGACAAAAGACCCTTCAGAATTAAGAGAGGAAGGGGGAAAGGGGAAAAAAAAAAGAGATTCCAGTTAAGAATCTCCATGGGGTCAAAAACCTGACAGGAAAGCTTTGTTTGAAGGGAATGTGAGGGCAGAATAGGGGTGGAGGAACTGGCAATTGGCCCTTAAAAGGCAAATATCTTGGACTTGGAGGAAATTTGTAGATCAGTGGATATTCCCATTGAAGTAATGGAAGATTTCTGAGTCTTGTTCTTCTGAGGCTGGTAGAGTATGTTGAGAGCAAAGACTGGGTGGGAAGGAAAGGGAAACAGGAAGCTGCCATTTTAATTCCACACTATCAGAATTGTCAAGAGTCTACGGAGATTCCAGGGGGCCCGAGGACTTGAGGGCTGGAAAGGGAAAGAGAAGCCAGTGAGCAGAGCTGAGGTATGGTAAGGTTTAGGACTAGGCAAAATACTTGGTCAACAGGAAGATCATTGCCCCAATAGCTGCCATGGACTAAGATGGGTGAGGTGGGAGTGCTTTGGTGAGCCCAGAGGGAAGGAGTCCAACTATTAGCATTTCTAAGACTATGGGCCGACATAGGCCTTTGATGGGATAAATAGAGACAGTAGAGGCTTATATGGACAACTGTTGAAGATTATAAGAATGAGACAATTAGGTCTGGTTCACACCCACCACTTGAGAGGCTGAGGCAGGAGGATCAAGTGAGTTCCAGGTAAGCTAGGGATACACCGCGATCCAGTGCTGAGAGATAAGACGAGACAGCCAGAATGAGGACCCTCGACGGCACGGATCTCCAGAGTCCAGAGGGCAAGGGGGAGGAGACAGGGCTCTAGCAGCAGGAGGCCACACAGACCGCTGTGCTCCCCGCAGGCCCTGCTAAGGGCGTGGCTTGGCCGGTTCGGGAACTATTTGGTAAGTTTTAAAATCCCGGGCTGCTTTGGCCCTAGTGCCTGGACAGCCACCAATTGATGTATCACACGAGCATATGAACTGATTTTAATGCCCAAACAAAACATAATGAGAAAAGAAATTCGCTTCGGCTACACAGCTGCTGTAGCACCCACGTTACCTACATACAGTTCATTCAGACAACTTGGGAATGTCTTTCCTGTTCCTGGCTCTCTATCTCTGACTTGAACCAAAATTTAGAGGTCCATAGCCTCTACCCTGCCTCTTAGAAATCCCACTCCACTGAACAGACAGTGTACATGGGCGTGAATCAAAGAAGTGAACACATGATGAGCGCGTGGTCTTGGCGAGCGGCAATAGACTGGAGAGGATGGGGCAAGCGGCGTAGGAATGAATGCCTTAACTCTCCTGGTTTTGTGGGGAGAGAAACACTGAGTTACAACTGCAGAAAAAAAAAGATGGCTTCAAGAAGGACTACGGCCCTTTATGTCCTGCACTGTTACCACTCTCTCGCGGGCAAAGGAAAAGATGTGAGTGACTGAAAGAGAGAGGAGGGAAGGAGTGACCCTGGGCACAGAAGTCTCAGCCACAGACCCGTACAGATGCAGTGCTCCACTCCCCACCCCCACCCCACCCCTGGTCCAGCCTTTTACTCTGCCCTGACTGTGGTGGAGGAAGGCAGGAATGGAAACAGGGAGCCTAATTGCTAGGTCTCGCTCAGCTCTTCCAGGGAGTACAGGGCAGGAAATTCCTCAGATTCCAGGCTTGTAGGATCATTGCTGAGTGTTAACCGCAGGACTGGGGTAAGAGGCTAGAGGAAAAGAGAAAAGGCCTCCTCTCCTGCCTCTCTCCCCTTTGTTTTAAAACAGGCTCAATTAAAAGGGTTTAGAGGGACTGCTGGCTAGAACAAAAGCCCCAACTGTAACGATCCTCCCAGAGAAAAAGTCCCAGATGTGGGAATCCCAGAAAAATTAGTGCTGAATTGAGTAATTTTTAAGTTGAAAATAGACTGCTGTGGACTCGTACAGGAATTTGTTCCCAGGGTGAATTTTTTTTTTTTTTTAGCTCTCAGTGAGTGGAAAGGAACTGGCTTCAGAAGAAGCTCACTGAGAGCTCTTGTAGAAAGAAGGATAGCTACACAGAGCCCAGTGGGCAGGAGAGGCGCTTCCCCTGCATTTGCTTTGCCTCACTTGGGAATTGGGGTGGGACTCCTCCTAAGTCACCAGGGGATAGGGGTCTGCTTACATGTCACCCCTCAGTGTCCGTGGCAGGACAGTCCACACCTCCTCTGCCCTGTCTGCCATCCAGATGCATCTTGCAAGCCTTCCAGGGAGCCTTCTCAGTTTCCCAAAAAACGAACTGCTCCATCTTCTTGGGCTAACAGAGCATCTGCTTGTACTTGGGTGGATTCTGTCCCCACTGAGCAGGAGTGAGCTCTTTACTGTCCCAGTGCTCTGTGTTCTTCAGGAGACAGAATGTGACTTGGTTATGTTATTAGCCTCATAGCAGAGTGACAGGGTGACTGCCACACAGTAAGTCCACAAGAAAATTGGAAAGAATAGCAACCTTGTTGAGTGAATGTCCCTGTCCTTGGGGGTTGGATTATCCACTTGGCAGGTCTCCATAATGTTTCTGTGTAAGTTTCAGTGCACAGTCTGGTTTCTCTTCCAGCTCAGTCCTTCACACTGTCGTGTAACATGTACGCTGAGAAGATGAAAACTCTCTCTCTCTGTGTGTATGTGTGTTATCTTCCCTAGAACATAATAGTTGCTGCTAAAAATTCACCAGCATGGGTTCCAGTGCCAGTCAGAACTGACCTCAGTGCCGCCCACGCCCCTGCTGGTATGGGTTGATAGAAGGAAGATGACTGCGATGCCTGTTTCATTACAGCTGATGATAGGGCTGCCTCGAGAGCAGAGGAATTGTGAGGTCCGAGGAGGAAGAAGCAGTGGCTCATATCCACTGTGATTCTTTCTGTTGCTACACATTCTTGGACTTGGGCTGAGCCAATAGTATTGAGGACCAGACCCAGCAACAGTCTAAAAATGACCAGTGTGGGCTGGCATCACGGAGGCATCTCAACCAAAGCCTCAATCGTTGAGTCAAAAATGCCTTGTCCAAGGGCTGTTCATTTTGGGGATGAGAATATGAGATCTTTTCATTCTTCAGACTGTTATGCCCTCACTCTCGGGGTGACCAAGACCCTGGGCTCATTGAGAGAGCAGAGACCACCCTGCTACTCTATGTTAACTTTCTACTTGACCGGTTTGAACCTCTGGTTTGAATACCCAGAGTGTGGATGAGGTGTTACCTGTATCTTCATTTTCTTTCTGAGTCTGCTATTAATAACCTGTGTGACTTTGTAAAAATTACCTAATCTCCTTGGGCTTCCAGAATTCCCAACATGACAAACTTTGTCGGGCAAAGACTTTTAGACTTTTTTTTTTCTTTTCTTTTTTTCCTTTGAGACAAGGTCTCACTATGTAGGCTTGACAAGCCTGATGTGTTGGCCAGGCTGGCCTTAAACTCACAGAGAATTGACTGCGTCTGCCTCCCCAGTGCTGGAATTAAAGGTGTGTGCTGGCATGGTGAGGCTTGGCAGCTGAAGTTCTTTTTAACGTAACTGTGTAAGTCTGTGAGTGAAAAAGCAACATTCATACACATGAATTTTGATTGAGTACCATTTGTTTCCCAAAACAAGTTACATTTGTATGTTTTTACCTTTCTCTAGCTTCCATTTCCTGGAGAAGACCTCAAAGCCCCTAGGGATTCTATAGCATGACAACTGTGCAAGGGAATGTGAGGGGTTCTCCTTAACTCCACTATCAACCTACAGCTTTCAGAAGAATACCCATTGTTACATATATAGATGTAGATAGGTATGCTTATACACACTCCATATATATATACACACGTGTATATGTATATATGTATATACACATACATGTATATACACATATATACACACATGTATATATACATATATACACACATATGTATATATATATATATATATATGTGTGTGTGTGTGTGTGTGTGTGTGTGTGTGTATGTAAGCAGTTGCAGATACATATAATGTGACTCAAGGTGTTAAACACCAGAGGGACAGTGAATAGGGTCAGCTATGATGTGGACAGAGCTGGTTTGGCTAGGTTTCCTGAGTGAGGTTAAATTCACAGCAAGGCTTAGAGTAATCAACAGTTGTGGCTGTGACCGCGGGGTGGGGCTCGGTAAAGCTGCACACACCTGCAGTCTTAGTGGGCGCTTCTGTAAGTTCATGAACCGCAGGCCCACTTACTGCAGCCAGGGAGGCTGCATTTCAATTGCTAGACACCTGGAGGGAGGAAGGCAAGAATCAAAGATTATAAATAGGCCATTTCCCCCTAAATGAAGCTAGAAGGATAGAAGGATGTGGAAAACTTTAGAGCTATTCAGAGGAAGAGAATCCCACAGCAGAAATTATTGTGCTGAATACCTACCCTGCACAGGTTTCCAGAGTGCCAATTCTGGAAGGGACCTAAGGTGTGGTGTGATCTGGTCCCTGAGTTAGAAAATTGAAGACCAGAAAAGGATGTGACTGTTCAAAGCACACAGCTTACCTTGACCCAGCCAGGCTGGAAGGACTTCCATTCCATTCCAGCAAAGTTTCTTCCTTCTATAGCTAAGTGCCACTCACTGTTTTGTTTTGGCGCGCGCGTGTGTGTGTGTGTGTGTGTGTGTGTGTGTGTGTGTGTGTGTGTCTCCTAGGGTCTTTTGTAGCCTTGGCCTCAAACTCATTATGTAGTCAGGATAACCTGATTTCTGTCCTGCTTCTGCCTCCTGAGAAACTGGCATTAAAGGCCTGAGCCTTTAATGGAGATGGAACCCAGTTACATGTTAGACAAGCACTCTACCCACTGAGCTACATTCCTAACTCTACTGTCTCTGGCCCCCAGAGTTGCACTGGGTAGATCAACCTTAACACATCCCCAATTCCCTGCTGCAGATGTGCCGCCTCCTAGAGTCAGGACTTGTCCTAGGTCCTTCCTTGCTGCCAAAATCGAATGCCCTGTGGGTAAAAATAAACTGCCATACCATCTCAGATGTGGAGAGGCAGTGCAGTAACTTGATGTGGGGTATGGGGAGGGGGGGTGGAGGCTGAGGGCTAAGTGTTCAGGCAGGTTCTGCTGGGCCACTGTCTCCCATCCATCCACCATATTCATCGTTGTCCTTTGCCTTGGGGAGAAGTGTCTATAGGGAGGGCTTCTGCTGAAGTGATAAGGGCCTACCTGGCTTCCAGCCTAACTCTCTCCCAGAATCCCTGATCTGTATATACTCAGTGTGGCTCAAACAAGGCTAGATCTCGAACCTGGGTGGGAGGGACAGAGAAGAGCCAGTGGGGCCCACTCAATGATAGGGCCCCAGGGTTCCCAGGTGTCATCTAAAGTTTGTTTTGATTTGGCCTGCAGCCATGAAGTGTTCCATCCAGATGCAAAGTCCCTGACCTGGAAGGTCATGCCATTTTCCTTTAATCTTGGAAAGGGCGAAAGTGCAAGATGTGTTCTCTCAGTCATTCATTCTTTTTTTTTTTTTTTTTTTTTTTTTTGGTTTTTCGAGACAGGGTTTCTCTGTGTATCTCTGGCTGCCCTAGACTCCCTTTGTAGACCAGGCTGGCCTCGAACTCACAGAGATCCACCTGCCTCTGCCTCCCAAGTGCTGGGATTAAAGGCTCGAGCCACAGTCATTCATTCTTATAGCCCAGCTGCCCTTTGAGAAGCTGGGAGTGTGGGAGAATCCTGGCTCTCTCTCTGTGGATTGTGCCATACTTTGCCATTTTGTTTCCAGAAAGAACTTCCTTTACTCTCCCATGGACACAAATCTGTTGTTTTAGATATCAACAATATGTTTTCATTTTACTGTCAATTTGGCAGGCATTTGTAAGGTGCCAGGTACAGTTAGGTGCTAAGGAAACAGAGATGAATATAATGTGCTTGTTAGCTTCCCAGGAGCTTAAAGTTAAATAAGTTTTTGTTTAGATCAACAGCATTCATAGCAAATATAGCAAAGAAACTGAGTACATAGAAAGGCACTTTAGGACAGAGGACAATGACATAATAGTGAGAATCCATTGCCCACCAGATAGGGCCATCAATTGTCTCTTCTGTGACTAGCAGGCAGCTTGGTCAGAGAGAGAGAGAGAGAGAGAGAGAGAGAGAGAGAGAGAGAGAGAGGAAACAGAGTTGGATGTCTTCTCTCACTGGCAATAGATACTCTCTGTGTACTGAATAAATTACTTTTATATTACTGTGACAAAATACCATAACCAAGGTTGCTTATAAAAGAAGGAGTTTGATTGGCTTCCAGAGACTTAGAGTCTGTGATGGTGGAATGAAGGCAAAGAGACAGGAGGCTGGAGCAGCAGCTGAGAGCTCACATCTTGATCCACAGCAGGAGGCAGAGAGGGAACAGTGGGAAAGGCATGAGTTTTTTTTGAAAGCCCACCCCCAGTGACACACCTTCTTCAACAAAACCACACCTCCTAATCCTTCCCAAACAGTTCCACCAATTGGGGACCAATTATTCAGACATATAAGCCTATGGGGGCCACTCTCTTTCAAATCACCACATGGACTGAGAAAAGTATATACTGCTCTGGCACTTGGGCTCTTACATACAAATTAAGATAGAATTAAATAATTTCTTAGATCTCTTCAAGATTTATGGGCCAGGTCAATCAAAAAAGTTTCTTGAAAGGAGTGCAATTTTAGAAAATGGAAAGGAGATGCCCAAGTTATACTGCTGGGAAAGATGGCCTTCTTTTAGCACCGTCTTGGAAAAATGGAGCTTGGAAAAGGAAGTGGGGAATAGAGGCAAGGGCCTGGAACCTACAGCATGAGTAAGTAATGTTAGGGCCCCTAAGGGTGACTGTGGCAAGGTCTTTGGCTCCAGCTACAGAAAACCATACAGGAGGGTGGAAGTTTCCAGAGGACAAGTGAAGAAGGAGGCAGGCTGGGAGGAAGAGGTCAGATGTCCTCCCTGTGGCAAGTTCCCTCCCTTCAGTTCCACTGGCTTGAGACTGAAACCAGAGGTAGTGAAGCAAAATGAGCTAAGAGGCTCTTGCCCTAAAATGAAGAAGCCATCCCAACAGGGTCCTCCCTTAGACTTCCCTAACAGCCTACCTGGCAGCCTAGGTGTGGCTGGCAGGCACCTGTCACAAGCTGACCTCTGGTGACTCCTCACAAAGCCTGGGGTGCTGTCTTTGGGAGGGGACAGCACTCATGATGGGATTCTCCTTAGCCCGGACTCCACGAACTTTAAATTGTCACTGGGCTTCCTGCTCAGTGCTAGCAAGTGGCATTTAGGCTACACCAACGCTAAGTGTGGTCTCCTGGAGGTTTCCCAAACTCCCTCAGAACTGTGCATAAATACCCTCTTTAGTGAGGTGGAAGAATGAGAAAGGCAGGAGGGTGGATACAAATGGGAAAGAATAAGGGTGGATAAGAACAGGAAGGGAGGAAACAGAAAGGGAAATTGGAAAAGAGGACAACAGCAATGAAGGAGATTTGGGTAGAGCTGAACAAAGGGGTGGAACAAGACTGCAGAAGCAAGGAAATGAAACCGGCAGCAGAGCTAGCTAGGGCTGCAGTGGGAGAAAGAACAGCCAAGGCCTGAAGAAAAGCAAAGGAGAAGTGTGGATAGAGAGGGGCTCTGAAAAGGAAGCTTTGGAGAAAAGACGTGGACGTAGTCACAGTAAGGGGGGACAGGGTCAGATGAATAGCGCAAGGTAGCAGAGGAACCATGAAACTGGGAGCCTTGAGGGAGGGAAAAGAAGAAGCCAGGAAGGTATGGGGTGAGAGAGAAAAATGGAAGGCAAGAGAAACATGCAGGTCTGCACTACTGTCCAATATGCCTCCATCCTCCTGAGAGAAATGCTGGACCAGGCAGAAAGGCAGCAGGAAATGGCTTGGCACTAGGGGTAGGGTAGAACAGGGCAGGGTCTATAGTTAACTGCAGTGGCAGGGGACAGAAGGGTCCCCACCATGACTCCTAGGACTCTCTGGAAGCCAACGTGTGCTTAACCTGGCTGCTGTGAGAGAATGGTGCCCTAGTTTGATTGGAGCTTGGGGCCCTAATAGTCTCTCAGGTGAGTCCTGGGTCATCTAAGGAGTCCAGAAGCCATGTGAGGAGCAGGAGAGGGGATCACTGCCGTTGGGCTTTATTCCCCAGGGGCTCCATGATGCTCCCCTTCTCTGTGTCTGTGCTGTTGCTTGTTGCCTAGCCGACGGGCAGGAGAGATGCCGACCTGGAAGGAAAGTGTCCCTTCTCCCCATTCTGGGTCTCTGGCTGATGCCCTCTAGGCCCCATGGAGTACAGAAAGGTGGTTTGGAGGCACTGTTCCCTGAGGGGTTTTCAACCCATTGCAAGTTTGCGAGAGATGGAAGGCAGCTTTGAGAAATGTGAAGAAATTGGGCAGAACATGGACTTTCAAGTCAGAGGAAGTTGGCTGTAGTCATCTGCTAGGTCTTGAGTCACCTTGTGTGCGCTGTCTCCCTAGTGCACTAACCATGCATTCGATGGTACTTTCTGAAGTGATAGTAAGTGATTTTAGGAGATTTTTAAAATTAGCCCCATTATTTTATACAAGGGGTATCTAACATCCAAAGTCACAGAAAGGATGTGTTAGGACAGTGGGTTTAGAATCACGCAGGCTGCCCTAGAGCTTGTGCTGGTGGATTGGTTGTTTTCAAAAAGCATACAGCTGTGGGAGAGCAGAACAGGCTGGAAGCTTGTCACATAATAGGTCTCCTCAGAGCAAGGCAGGAGGTGCTGAACTGCCGTACGGGTAGTATGACCAGGAAGCTCTGAGCAACAGAAATCAGGCCTTATTAGAAAGTCTGGAAGGTAGGTTAATAAATAGAATTTCAGTCTTTGGGACAGGGCTGGGGAAGCCCCAGGGAGTAATCTAGAAACTCCAGAAAAGACCAGTACTCCTCTCTCCCATGTACATTCTCAGGAGGCTAAGTACAGTCCCCAAGGTGGGGCCTGCTCACTCCTGCCACCAGGCTTGAACATACCAGATAAACTATTCTGACTGCCCCATCTGTGTCCATCATTGACGCTTGACCTTCCTTCACCTCCTATAAAACATAGCTATAGTATCCTAGCCAGCCTGTGACTTGGTTGGCCTTGTCCCCTGCTCAAGGTCTCATGGTCTCTTGGTTCCTCAGAGTGAACTGCCTGGTAATTTGCTCTAACAGGTCTGTTATTTAAGCCTACCCAATGCTGGGGTGGTAGTGGTGATATGGAGCTGTGTGAAGTGTCCCTTCCAGAACCACTCCAGATGAGTTGATGCAACTTCGATGGACTTTAGGGAGAACTTGGGTTCTTACTTTCCTTTTTAGTTGCTCCCAAAGCTGGGTGCGCAAGCTTTAGGCCTCCCTCTAGGCTATATTTCTCACTTACTGATGTGCCGGGCTTTATGTAAGGCATGAAGACCTCGGTGAGCAAAGTCATTTCTGATGCCGGGGATGCAGAGGCCAGGAAACATTTTCCTGTTGGGAGCTTTGGGACTACTACAGCATGTTAAGGGTTTGCTCACTTACGATTTTTTAAAATTTATTTTTCTCCTTTTAATTTTTGTCTGGATATCAAACCCAAGGGCTTGTGCATGCTAGGCAAGCATTATAAAAGTGGCATGTATCCTTAGTGTGTCTCCTTTTTATTGATATACAATGATGTTCCATTTCCTAAGGAGTTCATAGTTGTATGTGTAAATCTCACTATGATTCCATGAGTAGATATCATCTCCATATTTCAGTAGGTAAACTCATGACAGTGAGGGTGGCTGCAAACCCTGACCTTCTCCAAGTATTCGTGTGTGTTTTACCATGTGACATTATCTGCCTAAGCTTTAGGCTTTGCTTCCCTTTAAGTTAAAATAAACAATCGTTATCCTTGTGCTTTTCTGCACAAGCCTTTATTAAGCACGTAACTGTCTGGCTCAGTGTGGACATGTGAAGGGATACAGATGGCCCACCCTTGCCTGCCTTAGACTGTAGACCAAGCCAGAGGTGTGGGCATGAATTGACTGAATAGGGCAGTAGACAACAGAATCAAAGGATCTACCATATTTTGAAGACTATGTGAGGCAAGTTGCCTGGGTGGATCTCCATGCTGCCAGACCACGAGACAGCATTTTCAACAGCTATTCTAATTTTTCCATATATATATATATATATATATATATATATATATATAAAATCTTCCCCATGTGTATATACAAAAATACATATTTAAGAGTGTATATATATTATTTTTAAAACAATTTTCTTCAGGTAGCCAGAGGATAGTTGAAGAGGTTGTAAGGCAGATGGTTATGAGAATCCTACGTTTAGATAATGATGGGGAAAGTTTCAGCCCCCAATCCATAGCAATATAGCGAATTTATTCTTCAATATATACCAATTTCATCTCTCAACAGTGAGCTTTTAATATAGAATAAGCATCCATAATTAATGTAGGGAAGAGAGGAAGTATGAGAATGCAGCTCTGAAATCAGAAAGATAAGAATTTTAATCCTAGACCACCGAATATTTAGTCACCTATCTGACACTAGCTGACTTCTGAGTTTGATGAGCCTCTGCTGCCTCATATGCAATTGAGAAAATTATCTCTACCACACAGGACTGCCCAGAGAATTCAGTGAGATTATGTGTGTAAAATGCATAACCTGAGGGCTTAAAGTGGCCTTGTGGAATTTTAATTTATATTTTTAGGAGCCAGTGCGCATGGTACAAACATTCTAAAATGTAGACTGATGAGCTGTGAAAATAGTTTATTTTCATTTTCGTCTTTTGGCTGCTGTTCCTTGTCCTTTATGCATTTCGGACCTCAACAAATCCTCGTGTGTTGGGCAAGTCATGGTTTATGATTCTTCTTCTTCAGGCATAAAAATAGAAGCCTGGGCATGGCAAATAGGTCCCCTCAGGTCACTCAGAGGAACAGTGAGATTAGAACCCAAGTCCTCCTGTCAGTACCCCCACTGACTGTATTCCACATTACACACTAGAAAGCATGATTGTAGATGGACCCCACGTCGCTGGATCTTATAGCAGCGCCATAGACTACTTTGACAGTCCTGTGAGTGATATGTGCCACTCCCCACCCTCACTTCAACCTCTTACAATGATTTTATGATTAATATAATTTGTCATTACAATTTTATAATATTTTTAAGACGTACTTTTAAAAGTTATGCCTCCTTGCGTCTGTGTGTAGATATGTGTGGGTGAATGTGGGTGCCTGCAAAGACCAAAAGAACTCATCAAATTCCCTGCAGCTGGAGTCTTAGGCAGTTGTGAGCTGCCTGACATGGGTGCTGGGAACTGAACTCTGGCCCTTGGTAGGAGCAGTATGCACTCTTAACCGCTGGGACTTCTCTCCAGCCCCTAGGCTCTTACATGTCATTTTAGGTGATTCCCCAATCGATGGAAGCTGGAGTTCACACCTTAATGCCTTTTTTGCATCCATCCCCAGCAGGGCTTTAGGAATGTCTCTGGATAGCAATAGCCCATATGTCTAATGACCTGCCAATCAAGCCTGCTCCCCAAGAAGCCCAGGTTTCTGAGTCAGAAGATGTGGGTTCCACACTTAGTCGTTGCTTATCTTATCTTTGTGACTTTGGGTGAGTTCCTCGATTTCTCTAAGAGTCTTTGCCTGTTGAACGGTGTTGGTGTTCGTTGTTTCCCAGGAACTTGAAAACTAACATTTATAAAGCATCATGTTTCAAATTGTGAAGTCATAAACAAATCTATGTTGTTATTTCTCTCTGCAAGGCCTGGGGAGGCTGGGGAAATCAGAAAGAAGTGGATCCATACTTGGAATTTTATTCAGCAGCTCAGAGAGTGCCTTGCTAGTTTTGTATCCCTTCCCCGGATTAGGCTTCCAGAATCAAGGTCCTCAACCACTGGTGTGAGTACTGCTGACTCATGTACCACTGACTATCCATTCCCCTAGCTGGTCTCAGCCCCATTTGCTTCCTGCAGTCCAAAGGGAGCAATAATCCCATTATGAAGACATGTCTCATTAAGACATCTCCAAGATAGAACTAGCAAACTGCCTGTAGAAGGCTTCTCCCTTCCCCCTTCATTAATGAATATGGGAGGTTTTATTCCCCCCAACAAAAGTGTTAATTAGACATTGCTCTGAACAGGGATATCACACAAATGAATTAAACTTAAATCAATCAGCAAGCCCGGTCTGTGCTTCAGGTCCCCTGAATGAGGAGGGAATTGAAGGCTATAATGGGAAATAGGTGGTGGGATGTCCTCCCTAATGTAGAAGGAGAAGGACGAAACTTCTCTTTGTTTCCAGCGCCGTTGTTCAGGCACATACCTCTATTCCACTTCCTTTGCCTTCTTGCTTCCTTCCCTTTATTTTTTTTCTCCCTTCCACCATATACACAGATACAAATGTCTTAGAGGTTTTGAGAGTTAAGATTCAATTTTTGTATCTGAAGTTGGTCTGGATTTGCCAGTGGTACTTCCTGGGTGGGTACTTTGTAGGGCCCAGGGTCAACATGTAAATCAGAAGACACCAAAGCCACCGGCACCCTTCCTTGTTGATGAGCAGTTGAGTTTTCTAGAGCCACTGGTCTTCTCATCAGAAAATGGGTGCACATCTTGTAGGTGTGTGGCAGGGAGGCGCACCTGTACAATGAGTCTCAACAGTGGGAGACTTCTGGAATCTTTGCGAACTTGTGCTACTGATCATTCCTCGTGCATTGAATGCAAAAATATAGAGGGAAAGACTGTGCCCTTTGGTGTCTTTTGAGGACACAGGCCAGTGAGATGGCTCAGCAGGTAGCAAGCACTTGTTGCCAAGTCTCATAGCTTGACTTTCCTCCTTGGAGCTCTTCTCGCTCCACAGTGGAAGGAGAGAATCAACTGAAAAAGCTGTCTTCTGTCTACTCATGCACTGTTGCAGGTGTGTGCATGCATGATGCACACACACACAAATAAATAGCTATAAAATATTAAAAATCTAAATTGAAAAGTCCTTATAAACATGCAAATGAGCCAGGTGTTTTGGCACATACCTGTAATCCTATCATTGTTATCTGAGGCTGAAAGATTGCATGAGTTCAAGGCCAGCCTGGGCTACATAAAGAAGACTTCCCCCCCACCAACACCAACAAACACATATGAACACCTTGAACATACCACACACACATCACACATATACCACACATTTACCATACATGAACTCCACTTATACCACATACAAAATACATACCCATATTACACAATGCATACACATAATATACAATATACATACACATATACAATATATATGCACATATGCGTATATGTATACACATATACACATCAACATATTACACATAGTACACAATATACATACATATATACTACATACAATACACATACACATGTAAAACATAAGATAAGACAAGAATTAAGTGTTAGATATTTAGCATATATTTGGGGGACTAGGCCTGTTGGGAACTGTTGAGAGGTTGGAGCAAGGATTCTTTTTCTCTGACAAGGAGGCTAATTAAGGACAAGAGATATACAGGAACATGATGAGTTGGGCCCACCAGGGTTGTCAGGTAGAGGGTATATGTACCTCTATCTGGCACAGACTAGAGTTAGAATAAATGCATGATGCAGCACTTCCTTCCTTCCTTCCTTTCTTCTTCTTTTTTTTTTTTTTTTGGGAAAGATTTCGTTTATTTTTATTTATGTGTTTGTATCTGTGTGTGTATGTGCAGGATGCCAGAAGAGGTTCTGGGATCCCAAGGAGCTGAAGTTAGCTCTCTGACATAGGCACTAGGCATTGAACTGCACTCCTGCAAGAATAGTGAATTGCTCTAACCACTGAGTCATCTCTCCAGCCCCACCTCCTTCACTTTGAGGTGGCAGCTTGCAGTTCTCGCAGCAGCCGGAGCTTTGGGATGCTGTTGTCTGCTGTGCCTACTCTTCCTTTCCTTGCAGCTTGCTTTGTGGCTCTTCTTTATTACCAGCCCATATAGAAGTTGTTCAGCCTTCTCTTGAGTCCTGTCTCTACACACCATTGAGTTCTTGCTCAGGGACAGGTGAAACTTTTCTTCTTCCTTTTGTTCTTTGTTTGTTTTGGTCTTTAGTATTGGGGGTTGAAACTAAGGCTTGGTGTACACTCACCAAGTGTTATACTATTGCGCTAAAGTTTCAGCTGTGGCTTTAGCGCTTTTTTTTTTTTTTTTTAGTTTGTTTTTCGAGATAGGGTTTCTCTGTGTAACAGCTCTGGCTGTCCTGGACTCACTCTGTAGACCAGACTGGCCTCAAACGCAGAGATCTGCCTGCCTCTGCCTCTGAGTGCTGGGATTAAAGGCACACGCCAACCATGCCTGGATACTTTGGCATTTTTTTGGTTTTTTTTGTAATTTTAGCTGCCTTAGTTTCCTACAGGCTCAACTTTCATCATTTCCATTTTACTTTTACACCTGTCCAAACACTTGGCATTCTTCATATTCCTGAAGTTTATAATTGGATCATATGCAGGGCTTCAAATTGAAAAGTTGTTCTCCAATATCTTAGCCATTTACCTAATTCTTTTACTTTCCAGTGTAATCTGACAGAAAAAAGAAATGTATCAATATTGTTATTTTTTTCATTGCTTTAACAAAATGTCCATGATTATTTAAAAAAAAAAAAAAGGAATTTTGGATGTTTCAGTCCACGGTTGGTTGTATGCTTTTGGGCTTATGGCGAGGCAGTCTCTGGATGCAGGGACACATAGCAGAGGGACCTGCTCATGCCATGGGAAACAGGAAGCAAATAAGGTAGAAAAGGAGAGAGAGCCTAGAATCCCAGCATCCCCTCTCAGTAACCCAACTTTTTTCCAATAGATCCTATCTCCTAAAGGCCACACCACTTTCTTAATAGTCTTACAAAGCAGGGAGCACACTTTCAACACATGGGCCACTGGGGACTTTTCAGATCCAGACTACTGGGAGGAATCCGATGTGGGCTCTGGCTGAGAGTCTCTGGCCAGTACTGAGAACTCAAGGAATTCACTGAGCATCTCTGAGATTCAGCTTCCTAGAGCTGAGATTTTATGCCTTAAAAATTAAAATGGATGCAAAAATCATTTGTGAGTGCTTAACTGTTCATCAATGTAAGCAATCATTATTTCTGTTCATTTGGTGTTGAAGAATAGGAAGTCTTTGTGGATGACCTATATCATAGGCTGGTAAAGCAGACATGCTTATAGGTTTGGGCCTATCCATGTACGCTAGAAAAATCATACATTTGTTTTCCATCCCACCACATATAAAAGAATTTTCTTTCCTTAAAAAAGTCAAAGCAGGCTGGAGAAATGGCTCAGTTGTTAAGAGCACTGGCTACTCTTTCACAGGACCCAGGTTCAAGTTCTCAGTACCCACGTGGTGGCTCATAGCTGTAGCTAAGAACCTCCGTCCTAGAGAATCCCACACCTTCCTCTGGCCTCCATAGGCGCCAGCCATGCATGTAAGTGCACAGACATAAATGCAGACGGAACACATTTTAAAAAGGGGGGGAATCAAGACACTGGAGAAAGAAAACCAAAATTTAAATTATGTGTGTATTCTAGCTAATAAATATGAATTTTATGTGTCCTGTTGTGGGTGGGGGGAGGGGGGCATGTATGTGTGTGTGTGGTATATGTGGGGTGTTTGTAGGTATATGTATTGGTTTGTGCTGTTTGAGTGGTGTATATGTGTGAATAGTATGTATATGTGTGTTTATGTTTGTGTGGTGTGTGTTTGTGATGATGGTTATGTGTGTATATTTATTTATTTTTATTTTTTTAAAAATTACTTTTGCTTTTCCTTCCCCCCCCCCCTTTACTTTCTTGGGTTTGTGTCTCCTCTTAGATCCTTAGAACTGAATGAAGCAGGAACTTTTAGCAGCTGCCTGCCATTGTCTCCTGTCTAGGCCGCTCTTAAGTACCCTCCTAATGGGTCAATTACTTACCATTTGGCAGTTTCTGTTTTTCTCTCAGAAGGAACCTGTTGAGAACAGCCCCTCCGGACTGAGCCTGAGTCTGTGAGCTGCAGAGGGAGGGGCACAGAGTAAGTGTGGTGCTGCCCATCACACCTGAGCACACAGCTTCACCGCAGGGCTCAGACAGTCCTGCCATTCACTCTGGCATTTTTCCTTCATCAGTGGAGAGGGTCAGGACTGAAGTAAGAACCTGCCCTACAATGGAAACCAAAGGGGTGGTGGTGGTGGTGCACGGATCTGTAAGGAGGAAGAAGAAGAGAATGAAGTTAGGAGTTCCTTCTCTGTTCTCTGTATCGGGCCCTGTGGAATGTTCTATTTACTGTTAACCTGTTTATTTTATTTATTTGTTTGTTTGTTTTTTGTTTTTTGAGACAGGGCTTCTCTGTGTAACAGAACCCTGGCTGTCCTAGGCTCGCTTTGTAGACCAGGCTGGCCTTGAATTCACAGAGATCCAACTACCTCTGCCTCCCGAGTGCTCACAGGCATGCGCCAGCACTCCTGGCGACCTGTTTAATTCACACAGAGGTCTGTTAAATAGCAACTAATGGCCCTATGTTCTGGACGAGCTATATGTCTACAGAAACGAGGGTATATCTGAAATCTAAACTTGGTCGCCTGTCTCTAGAGTTTTGGCTCCTTTTTCCTTTCTTAGGCTTTCATATAATATTCATGATGGAGGAGCTAGACCATGTCACTGCAAGATGGAGACCATGTAGCTAGTTCCACTGATTGGATGTTTGATTGGCTTGCTTCATTCATTCATTTGTTTTATTTTTGAGGCAGAGTTTCACCCTGTGGCCCAGACAATCCTGGAACTCACTGTGAATCCCAGGCTAGCTTTGAACTTGAGGGTTACCCTCCTGTCTCAGCCTCTACAGTGCTAGGATTCCATGTAGATCTTGTTCATGTCCAGGTAATTTGGAGGCACATGTTCTTGCCCCATAAAGAGACATTTAGAAATCTAAGGCATCCTACAGAACTGCACAGAGCCAAGGGATAGATATATGCACTAGCCAAGTTTCCAGTTAGCCCTCAAATCCTCACGGATACAGACAGCCAGGATTCGGAGAGAGAGATACTTCCCTAAAGCAACAGTCAGATTCTAGGGATAATCCAAAAGCCTAAGAGCCTGTTTGTTTTTTTCAGTATAGTAGGAGCCTTGAGTCTTGACTTGACAAATCAAAGAACAGGAATTGCACACACCACAATGCAAAAGGAACCCCTTGGAGCATAGAATCAGAGCGAGGAATTTCAAACTGTTCATTCACTCACTCACTAATTCATTGTTCTAGACATATTTTCTAGCGCAACTTCTTTAGATGGCTACTACAGATCAGAGACAGTATACCTTGTAATAGGTTTACGGAGCTGCTCTGGGATGAAAAATACAGAGCTCACTTACAAGCTGGCACGAGAGGCATACTTGATGCTCAGGTAACAGAAAGCAGTGTGCTGGATGTCCATATTTATGAATGGTGAAGGGATAGATGAGTGACGATCAAGGTGGGTTCCTGGAGCTCTCCAGAGGGGCTACGAGTAGGAAAATAACAGGATCCATAGAAGAGAATCTGTGGGTTTATGGATTGTGTGTGTTGTCTAGGACAAGGCACAGTCCCTAAGAAGAGAGGCATGATGGATACTTTAGAGTCTTACTGACCAGAGAGACTGGCACAACCTATGGAGGGCAGAGGTCTTCCATTTTAGAGCAGGAAGGTGGGCTGGCAGATGAGTAAGGTATCTCGAGAGCTGAGAACTCTCCTAGTCCCTGGCTTCAAAGGGGAAAGAGAAGATGATTTGGGGTGGAAAACACACAGTCTAAAGAAGAAAGATTATATAGGGAGACACCTAAAAGGGGATTGAATGGGAGTGAGGATGTCCAAGTCGAGGGCTTTGTGGATTTTATCTGGATGAGGTACCTTGGTAGTTCACCTTAAACTACAGTGGGTTCTGTGCTCAGGTGTGTTTTAGCTGTGCCCTTGAGGACCCCATGGATCTCTTGGCCACCTGAATCGTGAGTGAGTGGTGTGTGTGTGTGTGTGTGTGTGTGTGTGTGTGTGTGTGTGTGTGTGTG
>CAJQZJ010032773.1:2782700-2795162 GCA_907164525.1 Lophiomys imhausi
GTGTGTGTGTGTGTGTGTGTGTGTGTGTGTGTGTGTGTGTGTGTGTGACAGAGTCTCACTCTGTAGCCCAGGCTGGCCTCAAACTTACAGCAGTTTTCTTGCATGCTGGGATTACAGGCATGAGCCACCATACCCAGTTGGGGTCCTCCATTTGTGAAAGGGATTTAACCATCTTGCCTTCTCCAGGCATTGTAAACATGATGTGGATTTATTATGTTCATGAAGTAGTTAGCAGAATGCCTGGAATACATTTATACAGCAAATGACCATAGTGTTCATTATTGTCAGCAATCATGTCTCTCTCTCTTTCTAAACTCTGAATATAACCTTCTTTAAGGGAACATTACCCTCTGGTGGACCACACCATACTCCCCATCAGGTAGCTTCCCTTTTGGGGTTCTTAGGTAGCTGCTGACTCATCTCTACTGTTGTAGGCATCTGGTCTCTTTTTCCAGATCTCTCCCCAGGGCCCAGAGTAGAGCCCAAGTGCTTTACAGTAGACCCCGCCCACTCGAACCCTCTTCCCCATCAGGAATCAATTCTACTCTATCAGCTAGATCTAGGGCAGGTCTGCCATGCCAGCTGCTGCTGGTCAGGCTCTAGCTGAATTAAGGTCTGGCTCTGTGCCTACCACCTTTCTCCAGAAGCTCTTCTTAGACTTTCTATCTGCCTAACTGCTGAGGAGGAACCTAGCCACTTCTTCCTTGCTGATGGTGGAGGTCTGTGTAGAGAACTTGTCCGTCCTATGGCACGTGCTCTGCATCCCATGTGACTATCCACTTGGTCTTCAATTCCAGTTGTGTTTATGTAGCATCTTCCACTATATGCCTCATATCTTTGTTGTCCCTTGTGTTCAGCTGAACGGAGGCAGAAGGTTCTGGTCCTCCAGTAGCTGGAGGTGTCAGATAGTGGCAGTGGGAGTGGACAGAGGACATTAAGGGAACACAAACCCGTAAGTAGGGATAGTGTTGGGGGATGTGCATACAAGATGGTAACATGAAGGACTTGAATCTCCAGACTCCTTTGTACTCTTGTCTTCCTCTTTCAAGGATGCTTCTTGGTATGCCATGAGAGAATAAACTGATCTGGTCCCTTGGATCTCTCACACACTGAAGACAACACAAGCAATATTCCAGTGGGTCTGGGCAGGAAAAATCGTGTGGAAGGAACATTAACTAGATGAACCCCAAGTTATGAGTACCAAGAAGGACCTTGTTTTGTTCACCGATTCAGAATCTAGGACCAAGACACATCATAGTGGGTCCCTAATAAATATTCTCTAGTTCCAAGGCCTAGCCTAAGATGAATGGAGTGGCAGCATCCCACTGACCAAAAAGAACTTCATTGTAATAGCAGAGTTGTCAGAAAAAAGAAAGTGTTGCTTCATGAGTGAGTAAGCCCTGCAGCTAGGTTCAGGAAAAGAGGCCACATGCTGGACATGCTGGACATGCTGGATGGGGACTTCTGATTATGAAGGATGAGCGGACAAGGTGACCTCTGCTGACACTGCTTAGCCTTCATCTCCCCTCCCAAGCTCAGGCTGCCTGGTCTTGCATCATAAATGCTTCGGCTCTGCTGGCAGTGTCTGGAGCTGGATTTCCTTGGAACTGCCTATGAGAGAGTAGAATGGAAACACTTGCAAATCCTTTTACATTTATGACCCTACAGCATGGTTCTCAGTTAGTTTTCTGTATCGAATTGCCAGTGGTAAAATTGCTGGACGCACAGCGTGTGCTATTTGCTCTCTTTACTGCCCCTCATTCCCAGCACTTGGCCCATCTCTGGGGCCACTGTCTGGAGGGGACCCTGTGGCTTTAGCACATTTGTTCCCCTCTCCTCCTCACTCCATGTGTAAATATGCCTGTAATATAAAAACTGTCTGGCCCTATGAGATATGAATTGCCTCGTTTGGGGCATCCTTTCCAGATGGCCTAGAGGTTGCTACATGTGTTAGTGTACTGAGCTCCAAGTGAGGTCCCAGGGGTAGGGAATGAGTCTGTCTCACTCATGAGAGAACTGTATTTGTCACTTGTGGGTAGTGTTGTTATGGGTTTTTTTTTGGTTTGTTTTGATGTGTTTGGTTTCTGTTTTTTTGGCAACCATGCCATCTCCTCAGGGCTGTTGATGTGCTTAAAAGCAGAGCTCCAAGAAAGGAGACAGTTGATGCACAGGAGGTTCTCCTGCTGGGAGTGTGGGACTGGGTCTCTCTGGTATGTTTTCCCTCTGGACAGTTCCTCTGCTCTTGGCCAGGTCTGGGGTGGGGGGGAGTGATGTCATTCTCAAGTTCATTTATTCATTCACTCACTTGTTTGCTGCCTTAACCAAATTTCCTGAGGCCTTTTTGTAAGCCAGTTCCTGGGTTCAGCCCTCAGGAATAGATGGAGTAAGAACTGGCCTCTCACCCTGTGTCTGACAGCAGGGGCAGACATAAAATGTCCTGACAGAGCAGTGAAGCATCGCCAGCAAACCTCCTGACCGGGAAGAAGTGAGGAAGTGGAGAGTAGCGAAAAAGGACCAGGGCAGCTGGCAGCTCGTGGCTCCAGTTTGCACTCATTTAAAATCAAGACATACATGAGCCAAGGTCTCCTGGAATGGTAGTATCCTCCCACTGCCACTATGGGATGTTAAAGCGTGGGCTGAAGGCAAAGAAAGTGAAGAGAACCCCTCACAACCCTGGAAAACAGAGGGAAGTCCAGACCAGCAGGAGCTCGTGACAGTGTCCTGTGGCCCTTCCCCTGGGGAAAATGACTCAGGTAGAGGTAGGAATGGAACAAAGTTGCCAGGTGTCCTGCAAGTAAGGAGGTCCAACCAGAGGTTCAAGGCACAAGGTGAGAATGACCTTTGCACCCTCCTCTCACCTCCAGTTTCCTTGGGGGACATTATTTAGGATCTTTCACGTGGGACCACAGAAGTATTTCCATCACTTCACTCTGTTACTTGTGGCTTCAGCTTCCTCATGGGAAGTAGGAGAGGTTAGGAGACCAGGTGAGATTATGGGCCTGGAACCACTTGATGATCCCCATGTCTTCATACTACTGAATTGTTCCCTGCATCCCTACTAAGAGCCGGGCCATCTGTGTTCTGCGTATGGTAAAGTCTCTAGCACTGGAAGTTGGTACAGTTTTTTTTTTTTTTGTTTTTTTTTTTTTTTTTACTCTGCAGGTAAGGAAGTGGGTAGCAGACAGGTGGCACACATGCAGGCAGCTTGCTTTGGCCTTTGCCCCTCTTTGTCGCTCTCTGCCTTGTACCTGTAAGGGTTTGTGTGTCATCTTAAGGGGCACACCAGCCCAACACCTACTATTAGGAAGTGGGTAGGAGAGGATGAATGACAAGCTGAGTCCATAATGGCTGTGAGAGCCACAATAGAAAGTCTGGGGAAAGAGGCTACATGAAAAGTTTCTCGGAAATGTGAACTGTGACAGTGTTAGGAGATTTCTCTTATGTCCTCTTCATGGAGGGCGAAGGAGAAGGATGATGCCAGCCTCCTCCAGTTCACCCCAGCTCCTTTCTTGGCCCCTTCTGCAAGCTTCCCTACCCCAGCTTATGGTCTTCACCCTGTTGGAATCAGATACGGCCTTTGTCTTTCTGCCTGGCTGCTCCCTTTCAGGGATAAAGGGCTCCGTGTCTGGGAATGCTGTGGCTTAGGGAAGCCTGGGGCAGCTTAGGGACCTTTGCTCTCTCCATCACCTTCCCTGAGACTGGTGAGCTCCACGGAGGTAGAGAGGGCCTCTGCTTTCCTGGGTCACTGCTCAGGGGAGAGAGGGAAGCAGAACAGAAAACGTGGCCCATGGGGAGGCTTGGGGAGCATGATGGGTTGAGCATCTTCAGGAAACTGAAGAACCGCAGCGTAGGTTGAGCCTCTGGCCTCTACACGCTCCCCCTCAGATCAGCCATGGATGCCGGAGAGGACTCATGCCAGGTTGGGTGGTGACTGTTCCTGTGGATACACCATGTGCTTGCTCCTTTCCACCAGGGGAAGGCATACTGTTTGCTAGTTTAATGTGATCTGAGAACCATGGTTAGTGAAATTTCAGGTCAATTTATAATCATGATTATTACTAATAGCTTCATTTGCATAACATGTACATGGCTAAGTACTTCCTATACTGTGGTTCATCTGGTCTTTACAGCCATATTTTATAGATGAAAAAAACTGAGGCTCACTCGAGTTGACTTTATTCGTTCATAGTGAGAGTGCCTAAGCCTTGAGGTACTACCTCAGCATGCTCATGCTCTCCGTGGCAGGAAGATCCTGTGTTTAATCCTGTCTTTCCATCCAATAGCTTTGTGAGACATACATTGCTTAATTTCTCTTCCCCTCCACATTTTCCTCAGTACAATGGCATCGATGATGTGCATTTTCATGGTGGCTATTAGGGTACACTGAAACAACTACATAAAGCATTCATTCAGAAAACTCAAACCCGACAGCAGAGGCTGCGCCGCATCTAGACATAAGACAGTGAGCAGTGTGGATGTGCTCCTTCCCTTTATGTACACTAGCCATCCCATTGCTTTAGTGGTGAAGTCATGGTTGAGAGTGTGTGGCAGAGCCAAGCTGCTTGTCTCATAGCAGCCAGGAGGCAGAGAGAGGAAAGAGTGGAATCCCAGTATCACCTTACTTTCGGTGATCGTACTTAATCCAGCCGTTAGGCTTTTCCTCCTAAACACTTCACCATCTCCCAACAGCACCACATGCTAGAGACCAAGCCTTCAGCACATGTGCTTTGGGGAAGACATTTAAGATCCAAACCATAACAGGCTGGAGAACTTACTTAGAAGATGACAACTTGGAAAAGATCCGAAGGAGGGAAAGGAACAGATACACTGAGAACGGCAAGTGCACAGGTCCTGAGGCAGGACTGTGCCTGGTACAGCCAAGGACAAACTAATGTGGATGTAGCAAATTGGAAAAGAATGAGTAACTGACGTAATGGGTGGCGAGTTAGTGCACACACGCAGCGTGCGTATCACGACGTCTTCAGCACCACAGTTCGTTGCTGACACTCATCACCCTGAGCTAGTGCAGAACTCACAAGTGCCTTTCACACGCCAGTGTCAGCTCAAGTTCAGGAGTTCACATGACCCTTTTGGATTTGCCAAATTTATAAATGACTCACAGATTTCAGAAAAGTACGATACTTACAGTTTTCAAAGAGACCTGGGGGTGGAGATCTGAGAAGGGTCGGATGGAGCTTCTGAGTCCCCTGCTTGAAGAATCAAGACTAACGTCCTTCGTAAGTCATGCTGTGTTCACTAACCTGGAAGCTGTTGGGATCCTGCGTGTCTCGGCTGTTTACTCGTGCTTCCCAACTGTGCTTGCAGCCTCTATCCTTCCTGCGTCCTTGATCCGGTGGACATTTTTCCAGTTTAGTTATCTGCTCTCTCCCTACCATAAACCGAAGAGTGGAACTGGGCACTGTGGCACACTCCTTTAATCCCAACAATTGAGTTGTAGAAGGAGAGGATTAGGAGAATTGCCCTTAGCTATGTAGCCAGTACAGACCATTCTGGACTACATGACACCCTGTCTTAAACAAGCAAAAACCAAAACAAACCACAACAAAAACCACCCGTCAGTCTAGCACGAGTAACAAAACTAGTCCCAGGTTCTGAAGTTCTGAGAGCTCGGAATTTCTGTCCAAGGAACTAGGATAAAGACCATGCAAGCTTTTTAGTGTAAGACCAGGCTTTGAAGAAATCCTCAGGACCTAGGCTTTCTTCTGAAGGACTTCAGAAGCCATCGGTGGGTCAGGGGAGGGAAGAGGTGAGCAGAGAAGTGAAATGATAGAATTTCTGTTTGAACAACATCACTCTGGCTGCTATGTTAAGAGTAGACCTAGAAAGAGAAGGGGTGAGGACTCATAAGGCTACTCTTGTTGTCCTGGCACAAAACAGTGGGTAGCACCAGGGGCACCCATCTCTAGAGTTACTTTGAACTTAGAACTAGCAATATGGACTGGTAGTTTGAAGTTGAGGTAAGAAAGAAATAGGAGTCAGGTGCTAAGTTTTGCCTTAACTCCTAGAGGAGTGAAATTGTTATGTCCTGACAGTACAAGGTCACAGTGGAGAGCAGGGACTCACTTTTGTGTTGGGAGTTGGTGCTGGGGATGAAATCCAGTCCTCTCACATGCTAGCTACATACTCTACTACTGAACTAAATCTCTAGTCTAGGAGCTTAGTTTTGGACAAATGTATGAGATGCCAATTAGATACCCAACTGGAGATGTTAAATAGGCTGTTTGGTACATGTATCTGGGACTTGATGGGGAGTTCTGAGCCGAGAGAGGACATCTGAAGAAATAGTGTTTAAAACTGTGTGACCAAGCCGGGCGTGGTGGCACACGCCTTTAATCCCAGCACTTGGGAGGCAGAGGCAGGCGGATCTCTGTGAGTTCAAGGTCAGCCTGGTCTACAAAGCAAGTCCAGGACAGCCAGAGATACACAGAGAAACGCTGTCTCGAAAAACAAAACAAAAAAACCCTGTGTGACCAAAGGCTGGGGAGATGGCTCAGTCAGTCAAATGCTCGCCACTTGAGTTCAGGTCCTTAGTGCCCAGGAAAAGAGCAGATGTGGTAATGCATGCCTGTAATCCTAGCACTGGGGAGGGCAAGACAGGAGGAGGCTTCGATTTTGCTGGCCAGTTAGTCTTGTGAATATGTTAGTTGCAGGTTCATGGAGAGACCCTGTCTCAAAAAATAAGGCAGAGAACAAGAGAGAAAGATACCCAGTGTTTACCCCTGGCCTCCATCCGCAGCTGCACACATACATACACAAATATGTAGACCATATGATTGGAGGAGCAGCGAAAGGAGAGTGCCAAAAGCACATGCCCAAATCAAAACCCTGGAAACACACACACAGATGTAGTCCTCACCCCTTCTCAAGGAAACTCTTTGTAACAGAGACCATTACAGAAAATCACCACTAATCAAAATGAAAAGTTGTGGGGCCCAGTCCCCGTGGATACACCCCACATTACAACTCTATAATCGAAGGCTCGGGGATGGTTGCAGAAGATGGGGTAAGAGCCAAAGGAACAGGGAAATTTTGCTGTGAATCTGTGTCTCCTAGGAATGACAGAAGCTACACCCATAAAGCCTCACCAACATGACTGCCTAACTGTGAGCTGAGCAAGGACAACAGCGATTGGCCTCAACTCTTTCCAAAGAACTACAGGCGACCAAAGGATGCCAAGATAGGAAAAATAGTCTTCCCTTGGCGATTTATCTGATATCAATGGTCAGCCTTAAAAATATATATTTATAAGTAGCATTATACAGACTGAACAGATTGTATTTAGGAATATATATGTTACACACACAAACACACACGCCAGCAATCAGTGCTGGAGGGGGAAGCCATGAATTTGAAAGAGAACAATGAGGGGCATATGGAAGGGCTTGAAGGGAGGAAAGGGAAGACAGGAATGATGTAATTATATTATAATTTAAAAAAAAAACCAAGATGAAGAAGAGATATCAGAGGGTAGGGAGTCAGAGAAGAACATGCGTGGGAGTCCTTCAGGACCAGTGAGGAAAGCACCTGCTAAGTCAGAGCTCAGCGAGAGTTCTGCTTTGGCCCAGGAGACAAGCTGGCTAATGAGGCAAGGCTGGGCTCAACGGTAGAATACACACGTGCCTGGCCTGTGCAAATCCCTGAGCCCAGTTCTAAGCATGGGAAAACAGGTGAATAAGTACCCCTCCCCGTAACAAGAGGAGGACTAAGATGCAGAGGAACTCTACCCGGACTGACCTCAGTGGGGAGTGTTCTGGGTTGATTCTGTGAGGACGGTAGGATTGCATGCCTGGTCTGCCACAGTGTTTTTACTATGAGGAGAACAGAGGCTAGGGATTCAGCGGTGGCTGTCTGGGGTCGAGAGAGGAGAAGATGCAGCGTATTTACAGGAAGATGCTTGTGGGAGCGGCAGCAGTGTTAGAAATGAAGAATATTTGTTCAGAAGTAAAGGAGACTCTGGGGGAATGTCATAACTTTCTTCACATGCTTAAAGGTCTATCATGTGGCAAAGAATTAGATCCATTTTATGTGACCCCAGAGGACAAACTAGGATTGATGGCTAGAAACTGTAAGAAGAAGGATTTCAGTATGCACTGAGTTAGAATTCTGTGCACGTATTATGTTCTCATTTGGCTAATCCACACTCAATGCCCAGTGTGCAACCAGCACTGGCCGAGGCACCAGAGTTCTGCTAAAAGTGCAGCTCATTTTAGATAGTGAAGAGGAACTCAGAGAAATGCTGTAATGTGGGGTGGAAATGCTCACCTGGCTGGGGTGGGAAGTGAGGACTTGGGGGTCCTGTGGCTCATATGACCATTGGCATAACTCCTGGCTTAGGAGGCCCATCTTAATTAAGTGCAATAAGTTTTCTGGGTGGCCTTCATAAAAACAATATCTGGTAGAGGACAGGTGGTGGCGGCGCTCTTCCATTTCTCTCATTCAAGCCCTGTCAAAAACAGTCTATTGTCTTCTGCCTTTTAGCCGGGTCCAGGATTTGAGTACCAAGTAAAACATCCCTTGCCTCGTGCCTCCATCTTCCAGCTCTGTTCCCTTAAGTCTGCTCTGATCAAGCCGCTCTCTGTCCTCTGTCTGGACCTTCTTTTGTGCTGCTCCTCCACCCGAACCGTTTCCTATTTCCTGAATGTGTTTCATTTTTCTTACTGCAAGAAGTTCTCTGGAACTCAAGATCCCGAGTCTGTGAAGGTCTCCATAATTCCTGGTCCAGCGGTCATTGGATTTCTCAGGTGTGTTGTGTGACACGTGTAATTTAACCTGGAGGGGTGGTCCTTAGAACGCTATGAATAAGGAAGGTGGAAGAAGGAAGCAGAAAGCAGGGAGAGTGATTCTAGTTGCACCTTACTTGAGATCGGTATCGTCTTCATTCTATAAAGCAAGCTCATTGCCCCAGGTTGACTGGCCCAACAGGCATCTACATGGATACAGTTGAGCCCCCACTGTGCTGCTCTCAAGACAGAAGAGGGAAAGACAGCTTTTGTTCAGCCCGACTGTTTTGAGCTTCAACCTGCTGAACCTATGCGGGAAGAAATAGACCTATGCCCTACCCCTCATGAATTCACAGCTCTAGAATCACAGGACATCAAAGAGGGACATGGGGAAGTGAAATGGAATGACCACAAAGGAAAAGAAAATGTGCACCTTTGCGTACATAAAAGAATAACAAAATGTTCGATTTGGCAACTCAAGGCAGGTCCCTGAACAACCAACCATAAGTTAATCCTTTCCCAGTGAATCTCCATTCTGGGTGCTGCTGTGGCAGTGAAGCAAGGTCCTTGCTCTTCAGGTGGAAGGGTAATTACAAGGGTAGGAACTGGTATACTATTGACTAAGAGGAAGAAGTGTTTCAGGATGTTGGAGGGAATCATAGGCAGTACATCTTTTGGGGTCAGTCTCACTTCTCAGAGAATAGAGAAAGACAAAGTGCACATATTAAGGGGATATATATCACAATTGAGCTCAGGGATTTCAAGAGGACCAGTCTGGTGTGGTTTGTCAGGGAAGGTTTCCTGGAGAGGAGGCGTTTGGGTTGTATTTAGGAAGAAAAAACTTGGACTAGCAAGCAAGAACTCATAATAAATACGATGTTTGTAAGATGCTGAAAAACGGGGAGGGAACCAGCTTTGAGATTCAGCTCAATTCTACAAATGTTACTTGAGAGGCTACCAAGTCCTAGATATCATGGCTATCTATGTACGAACATGAATTACGCACACACCTCTAAGAGCACGGCACAGTTTTGCAGAGTGATGAGATACACGTGATCCCTAGGAATGCCACCGTGGCCTTGGCCCAAGCTGAGTGTTAGCAAGCCTCTCCGGCACCAAGCCGGAAGTGCATCTTGAAAGATAAATAGAAATGAGCAAAGGGTCAGGCAGGGAGCTTCCCAAGGGTGGATGCTTGGGCAGGACCCTGACAAGTTGAGATTTCTCAAAGGTGAAGAAGTGGACTGGGAAGTGCAGAAGAGGATGCTGAAGAGGCAAACAGCCTCGGGTAAGACCTAACCCAATTTGCACTTCATCTTAAATCAGGGGTGGACCCCTGAATGGTTTTATCCTGGGCAGTCATATCACTGGGGTGTGCTTCAGGAAGATCATTCTGGTGGCTATGTGGAGAATGGATTTAAGAGGGGCAAGCTGGAGATGGGGAGCCATTGGGGATGTATTGCAAGGATCCTGGGGAGCAGTGGAAAGGATTTGAACCACTCCAGTGAGGGTGGAGATGAGGGTTTAAAATGGGAACCTATTTACGAAGGGTGTCAGTGATCCTGTCATGAGGTAGTCTTAGATGAGTCTCGGGTGTAAGTGAGTGTGAAGAAGTAGCAGGGTCTTTGGACAGAAATACTAAGGAAATGAACCTGAGAATCGTCCCACATCACAGAAGTCACGGCCCTTGGGAAAATGAGGGAGGGCCATCAAAGACAGTGCCACAACCTTTGTTGACTGAGTCTAAGTACTACTGGTAAGCAGTTCCTGAGAATCCCTGACTGAGGATCAAGGGCTTGGCAGTTCTTCAGGTATAAAGCCAATCTCAGCATCAGAAGAGGGGAGTGGGCGTGGAGAGGGGTGTCCCTGAGCTGGAGGGCATCTGTGTCGCATGTTTCACGCAGGTCTTTCACAGGGACAGAACTGTGGGGTGTGGTTGGCATTGAGATGATGCTTGAGAAGGACTCCAGCGCTCACACCTCATTTCTGGCTTTGCCGTTAACAGGTTCTGTGACTTGAGACTTCAGGAGATTCGTGTGTATACCCTGTGTGTCTCCTCTTTCGCCCCCTGATTTTTTGTTTGTAAAGTAAAAGGATCAGATTAGATTGGCAGGTTTTATCTAATGTAAAATTTTACAATTCTGGAGAATATAGTCAGCTCTTAAGTCTCAGGAAGCCCAAGCTGGCCTTGAACTCAACGTGTGCCGGAAAGTGACCTTGAGTTCATGATATCCTCTTGCTTCCACTCTCCAAATCCTTTCTCACAAGCCAGGCGCCTACTTGTGACTCTAGGAAAGATCTTATTGGGGAGAAGAAACATGTGTTGTTCCGGGTAGCTCCAGATGAAGGTTCACTCCTCATCCCTTAGTTTTGTATAAACTGAATCAACTATTGGTACCAGTGAAGTGACATGGTAGGATAAAGATCTCAGCGTCAGCACAGGCACGCTCTCATAGGAGGCTGTTCTCTGGTCTTCAGGCCTGCCTCTGCATCCCTGCCTTACCTTATCCTCTGGAAGAGCTTCCTCCCCTTCCTTTTTTGTCCCATCTGAAGCAAGGGGCAACATGACAATCCAGATTCCTCTCCCACTTGTAGCTCTCAGCACCTACATAGACAGTAAGATGTCTTTAATGGTTCAAGGTCACATCACAAATATCTATAGGTTATAAAGTGGACATTATTGAAATAGAAACATTGCCTAATTCATTACTATGCATAATCGCTCTAAACCCTCCTAGCTCAGCACTGCCAATAACTACTACATGCCGCTGCAGCGGCAGCTGCTTATCTCCACCGGGAAGGGGCACGGTGAGAGGATGTGTCCCTTTCTTTCTCCATTCTCTCTTTTCTTAATTTATCCTCTCTTCTTGTTTACTTTACTTTTTTCCTGGGAAAGATACAAAAGCAACTTAATAAAACCTCTTCCCTTCCCGCATTAGCTGCAGGATGAAGTCCTTAGGTGGCCACGAGGCCACCCACACACGTCGTTGATCTGTGCCTGCCCTCCGCCACACCAGGATTCTTGTAAATGTCTTCATCTGCTGTCTGGTCATGCAAACTGTAAAGGACTGACCCTTTCCTCTCAAACTCCATAGTTCTCCAACCCCTAAACCTACTTGATTGATATATTTCATGTTCCTTCCACTTCTTTGTGCCCACTGTCTTAGTTTCACACTCTAACAGCTTTCCTCCAGATGTGGTCTGGCTATCCTGTGCTGTACCTTCCCTTTCCCCAACTTTTACCAGGGTATCTCTATTAACCCCTGTGATAAAAATCCAGACTCATGCCCTAGCATGTGAGAGTCCATGTGATCTGATCAGCACCATCTCCTCTGCCCCCTCCCTTGCCCCTGTCCCTTAAGTTCATCAGAACCACTTGCAGGTGCCCCAGTCCACTGGATATCCTTCCATTTGCTTAGATGGAGCTTTTGCTTGGGGGATCCCTTCCCCCTCCCCCACCCAATTATTTGTGTGCCTCCCACATTTCAGATCTTTGACTGGCTGAGGCCCCCCCATCTCTGCAAGCCTTTCATGTTTTGTCCTTTCATCAGAACCCCATACTGTATTTATATGTGAAAGTCTGTATTTACCTATAAATCCCTGAGAGGGGAAGATGTAGCAGTCCACTTTTGTCTCCATCCTCCATGAGTGCTGGGGACATGGACTCATAAGGACACAGAGAGAGAGAGAGAGAGAGAGAGAGAGAGAGAGAGAGAGAGAGAGA
>CAJQZJ010032773.1:2804281-2849816 GCA_907164525.1 Lophiomys imhausi
CCTTCCTTCCTTCCTTCCTTCCTTCCTTCCTTCCTTCCTTCCTTCCTCCCTTCTTTCCTTCCTTTCTTTTTTTCCTTTCTTTCTCCATTTTCTTTCAACAGCACAGAAGTGTTTAGAGAGTAGATACTAAGAAAGAGAAAGTGTTTCATGTTTAAAGATGCCTGATCTTGATTTCAGTTATTCTACGTGCCTAAATCCTGGGCACTCCCAACTGTTCACTGTACTCATATCTTTCTGTCTTGGCTCATGGTGTCCCCTTTGTCTGAAATGCCCACCCTACTCCCCAGTTCACTGGCTGCTGAAGTCCTATTCTTCAAAGTATAATGCCATTCTTACCAGTATATGTGTATTTATTGAATGTCTACTGTGTGCCATGCAAGGCCACCCCAAATGTATGTCTATAGAAAGGATCTACAGCTACAGCTAGTAGGCCTAACAAGTATGGGGCTTGCCCCAAAGGAGCAACATGTCAGACATGTAACAAATTCAGTAAATATCCATTAAGATTTTCATGCAAAAGCAACCACTAAAGTTCTAAGATCCATACACCCATGCTTACAGGGTTGTAGAGTACTAAACCCAACCCCAGGCTCTCATCTCTTCTTCACTGGTTAGTCACTACTGGTTAACATGGCCCTAATGGAACCTTTCAGCCCTTTATTGATTATCACCTCCTCTAGCTCCCCTGGTAGAATGTGATAACAAAGACAACTTCCTGTTTCTCTAGCATGCTCATTCTGAGGCCTGGCTCCAGGACACAGCCAGGCTAAACTATTTCTAGGATCCTGAATGGATGAACTTTCCTGTTTGCTGCTGCCCATGCCTTCCGTCTTCTGAGAACACTTTGCTCTCCCTTCTCTCCTTGCTGTTCAATGTAACTCCTGCACTTCCCTCAAAGTCCAGCATAGATATTCAACAGCTCTTCGGTATTCTTCCTATAACCATAGATACTTTTCTCCGTTCTGCTCTTTTCCACTATAGTGTCTGGATACTCAAGGATATCCAGTGTGTGAGGGAAGGTCTACCAAGTTTGTCTTTGCATCCAGAGTCTAGAACAGTGCCTGGTAGGTAGTAGGCACTCAATAAATACTTGTTTCATGAATAAACGTATATTTAATTGAGATAATCATTAATGGAGATAAATGAATAAGCATTTATTGAGAACTCATGATATGCAAGGCTAGTCATTTCAGACCATGAATAAGATTATATCTGTTACTCCAAGCAATTTTCTGTTTTGTCCTCTGAACACAAACCCTGAATAAAATTCAGAATGGGCATAGGTCTAAATCAAGGTGAGACTTGATTGTGTTTAAGGCCCAATGTTATTATGCTGATGTCTTCTAGTTAGATTAATTGCCATAGGCTGAAGGTCTATCCTACACTTCAGTTTGACTTCTCTCTTAGATCATGTTTGACCTATTCTTGTCCCCTGAGATGCCACAATTCAGAATCCTTTCCTTTAAATTTCAAATCTACCTTGATTGAACTATGAGACCTAAAGTAAGCCTGGAGAGTGAGGCTTAGAGCCTCCTGTGAACCTTTGTAGGAGGCTGCCAGGTTGGGCCCTCATAGACAGGGGCTCACTGAATTGCCTCCTATCCTTGTATAATCCTCTCAAAAGTGGCTCCAAGTCAGGTGAGGACAAGAGGTGGTGAGCCTAGACTCTCCTCCATGCAATCCATCCGCCTTCATGTCTCTGTCTTCACCTTTGGCTCCTATCTCTGGCGTTCTCCAGTCTCCGTCTTTCGGCTTCTCTGCCACTACTTTCATTCTTTCTTCTCTCCTTGATAGTCTTCACTACTTTGTTCTTGAGACTCCCTCCACGTTGTTTAATCTGTCATTCGTCCTTATTTTAGTGCCTGAGTGCTTCCAACAAGATTCTCCACCTGCCCCCTCCCCACCTCCCCCATCTTGCAGTTCTGAATGCGTGGGGACAAGCACACACCGTGGTGTACCCAGTTCTAGAAAGCAGACTCTATAATTGGGAGGCTAGCTCTTAAACCGCAGGGGACTTGGGATTTTTCCCTGTGCCCCATGATTCCCAGTCCCTCTGTCTGTTTATTTCCTCAAAATAAAGGGGTTTGGGTTGGATTTTACCACTGTGCCTCCCAGTTCCTAAGCTTCAGACCACTGCTCTTCCTTTTTTTGCTTTTTTTTTTTTTTCTCTAGCAGATGGCCTCAGGGACTTAGGCTTTTTATTTTTGGATCCACCCCAGGGGCTATGTTCAGGGTTCTATTTCTGATTTATTTTTCTCTCTTGCCCTTTTCTGTCCTTATGTTCTTTTTTTCTCTTTTGTAACATCGTGCCAGTTCGGCTCCATTCTTCCTTCCTTACCTGATGTTAATTTTGTTTTTCTGAAATATTCTCACGTAGCCCAGGCTGGCTTTGAACTTGTTATGTAGCTGATGCTGGCCTTGAGGTCCTGGTTGCCCTTCTGCTATGTCCTGCATTCTAGGAGTACAGGCATGTCCGATCATGCCACATTTTATGTGGCACCGGGAAAGAGCCGTGAGCTTCCAAGCATTCTATGCAGGCACTCTACCAGCTAACTAACTAATCTGCAGCCCTAGTTTGACACCCCAGTTCCTTCCGCCTTCCCTCCCTACCACCCCCTAGCTCTTGCTTTCTCTGCCTTTGTTCCGGTTCCTTCTCTGCTCCCTCCCACTTTCCTTCTTTGCTGTCCCATGCCTGAGCTGGGTCCTTGCTTGTCACCTGCCTTTTCTCCTCCCTCCCTTCCCTTGCCTACTGGAGTAAAATGGATATTCAGAGTTTTGTTTGTTTGTTTTTTGTTTTTAGCAGAACTAGACACTGAGTCCTGCCATCCCCTTTCTGCTTCTGCCTGTTGTACTTGACACAGCCAGCCCCACTTGGCTCTCTCCAAGACTGTACTTTCTATAAAACATTGTCATGGCCCCCTGCCAGGCCATATTTGCATAGAGCTGTCAGATCAGGCCTGGCCCAGGTATCGAGGGGCTGGAAGCCAAAATGGGACAGGTGGGACTATTTCTAGCTACAACTGCCAGTCCTTTTCATTTGAAGAGCAGTGTCCCTGTAGCTGGCCCAGACTGGCAGATGGCCTCAGAGCCCCATGCTTGCCTGTTCTCTTTTCTCTATTGATTCACTGTTGGAGGGGATGTAAGAACTCAAATAGGACTTCCTCACAGAGAAAAATAAGGAATGCCTCTGCCTACTAGGTGGGGTACTCCATTTGTGTCTTCTCTACCACTGTTCTGTTGTCACAGCTGTCCCTACAGTCTGCTGTTCAGGAAACACTAGAATAGACCCAGGCACACAGGCTCCCTGTAATCTAAAGGTGACTGGGCATATCCTCACGGCTTGGCTAAGCATCAGGCAAAGACAGAGACAGGCATGATAGACTCTTAGAACCTCAGAGTCAGGAGGCGCCTACTCAGCCCCTTCCTGTTACACCTGAACAAATCATTGCCCAGAGCAGTGGTGTCTTCCCCACAGTTACACCACAATGGTGACAAAGCCGAGACCAGATCCACCCACACCCTCTTTGACTTCTGGTCCATGGATTTTCTGCCTTTCCCAGGCAGAAGTGTGAGGAGCCTGCCCCTCACCCCCATCCTGTCCCTTGTATTTCAGGGCTCTCTTCCTGTCTCTGATCCGCTGGTCCAGACCCATAAACCTCCTTTCCCATCACAGCAAATACCACCCGGCTTCTGTGGTCTGCTCCAATGCATGGAAACAGGCCAGGCTGTGGCCATTTGTAAAATCCCATCTGGTGCCTGGAAAAAGTTCCCTTTGGCTGTTCTCTCTACCCTCAGTTTTGGAGATGGACATTGGAGTTCTGTGGTCACACAGGTTGTGGTGAAGGAAAAGGGCCTGGAAGGAGGGAAGTGGTGAAAGGTTTTTGCACATAGAGGCATAGGTGACATTGGGGGACTCTGGGCAGAGTGGTAGAGTTTGCAGTAGTCCTGAGTATTTGGACATGAGTCTGGGGGTGTGGTCTGTTACTTGTGCTTGACACTGTTTACACATAGCACCTGTACCTGTAAGTTCCCTGGCTCCCAAAGTGAGGCCCCGATTGGTCAGGGGAGGAAGCCATTGCTCCTCAAGACATTCACATCCATTTTAGCATTTTAGGACCCCAGGTGGGGCTCAACACACAGCAGAAACAACAAACCTAGATTCTTCCTGCCCACTCATCTGAGTTGACCTCAGGGCCTCTTTCCTGGCACTTCCAGTCTGAGGGTATGCCTGAGGGCTTTCTGCTCTTTTCCGTTCCGTTATCTGTCCTCAGGCTGACCCACCTCAGCCTGTCTATGACCTTCCTCCTCCTCCATCAGAAGTACAGATCTGTCTTTCTTTTCGCCTTCCTGCTTTGCTGGCCCATCCCGGAGATTTGGAATCCTCTTTTCTCAGAGAATCCACTTCGAAGGGCACTGTGGTGGTTGTGCTGAGTGAATGGCTGGGGTGGGGAAGGAAGTCCAGTCAGGATGAGGAGAAGGAGGACAGGAGAGGGAGGGACAGGAGAGTGGAGAGATTTAGCTCCATGTGAAAGCTGTCAGTGTGAATCAAAGGCTTTCCTTTGAACAGCAGCATGGTCTAGAGTAGTGAGCTCAGGGACCGCTTCGGCCCAGGGGGTTCAGTATTGCTTTTTGATAAATCCAGAGAGACAGGGGTCAGCCCTCACCATCCCTCTCTCCTGCCGCTTAGCTCCCTGGCTTCTGTGTGCTTGGCCCCCCCGCCCCCCCGCTCTCTCTCTGGTTCTGTTCCTGCCAGGCTAGGCTTTGGGAACATGACCACCAGGGCACGTGCTACAGAACACAGAGCAGACTGGTGCCCATGGGCACAGACAGATGTGTACTAACATGCAAGGATGCAGAAGGGGTGGTGTTCACGTGGGCAGGAACGTGAACACACATGTTTGCTTGTTTCTGTCCATGTGTGACCATAAGAAGTTTATCACTGTGAGAAGTTATAAACACGTCCATGGAGTCATAGATTTGGGGGCCAATTCCCACTTCTCCATCAAAGTTAGGGTTTGAGGGCTAGCCATGTAGTTCTTTGGTAGAGCTTTGCCTAGCATGCATGAGTAGTTGGGTTCAATGCCCAGTGCGGGGGCGGGCGGGGGGGGGGGAAGCAACAACAAAAAGAGATTTGCCCTCTTTGTCCTTGCTAGGCTCAGCAGAAAAGGAGATTGGGAATTTGTTCATAAGCAAAGACTGGCCTGGCCTTGGCCCCCAATGCTGTAATTATAACTGAAAAAGGGGGCTAAAGGACAGGTCTGGATCACGAGGAAGGGAAAGATGAAGGGATACCATCAACAGGCCATGTAGAGGCCTGAGGATCAGTGTCTGGCCTAGGCCATCCCCAGGATAAGACAGCAGCCAGGTTACCAAGATGGCATTCCAGGGAGAACTTGGTTCCTTGCTGGGCTTGCTGTGTCCCAGCCTTACCGTTTGTGTGGCTGAGGAAAGCTTCTTGGTGTCCCTGAACTGTGGTTTCTTAACTGTGAGCAGTACTACCCCAGTGTCCTTGGGCTTTGGTATCCTCAAGCTTGGTAAAACAAGTAGGTCTGAGAACAGCAGCAAGACACCCCTTCCCCCACCCCTGCTGGTAGCCATTGCTGGCTTAAAGACTGGTGTTTTGTTAGTCACGGAAACACCCTGGGCTCAGGAGAGATATTCTGGCCTTGGGTACCCTTCCTGCATTTGCATCAAGCAAGTGCTGCAGGCTATGGGGCCAAACCCCAGCACCACTATCAGGGGAGAGATGGACATCTAAGCTGTAAAGTAGAGGTCAGAAGTAGCCGATGAGTTGAATTTAAGTCTGCCAGTAGCTCATTCTCAGCTGAGGCCTAAATCCAATTCATTTACAAGATTGGATATTCCTAGAATGTGACAGCGACCAAGAAGAGAGACTATGGGGCCGAGAAGCCTGTTTGTATCTCCTTTCTGTCCGACTCTAATTCCCCTTTCTTTAAAATGAAGGTAATAACTACCACAGTGTAGCAGATTATAATGCTAGGGACAATATATGTAAGACACCAGTGTGGCATGCAATCAGCATTTTATAATTGGAGGTATTTATTATTATGGAGCATTGCTGGAGCTGAATGAACAAAAATGGTAAATCAAAGCCTCTGTTCTCAGAGGCTCCCAGGAGAGTGGGGAGACAAAACACACATGAGTAATTTTTAATCCACGGCAGGTTGTGGTATGTACTCAACCCGGAAGCCCAGACAACACTGAGGGAGGATAAGGGAAGGGGCCATTCTGAGTCTGAGGCTAGAAGAGCTTTGTGCCTAGAGAGTAGTGCTAAGAGTTAATGGTTGACCTGGAAAGGAGGTCTGGGAATGAGGCAGAGGGACAGTGGCAGGGGATGGGGCTGTCTAGCTCCCACCTTCTTTAGGATAGCAGGTATCTCCGAGCTCTGCAGTGTTCCTCCTGCACTCTCAAGCTCTACCAGGGTCCCTTACCTCTCCAGTGTGAATCTCTCCTTTATTTGCCCCGTTACGCCCTGAGGGAGAATCTGAGTCGAGCCTTTAAAAATCCTGGTGGAGGTAGAAGAGAAGCTCATCCTGAGTGACTCAGAAGGATGCACATGGCATCTATTCACTTATAGTAGGATTTTAGCTATATAGTACAGGATATCTATACTACCACCAACGCACCAAAGGGAACATGGACATAGACTTTTTTGTTTGTTTGTTTTTTAGTTTTCTCTCCCTGGCAATGAGACACTTTTCACTGGTGGTACTGCCTTGTAGGCCCCCAGTGTATGAGGAGGTTCTTGGCCCTCATATGACTTCTGAACTGGGGTGAGGGACTTTTATGTAGGGACACTCCACTCCAGAAGAGTGGGATGGAAGGGACAGGGGGTAGAGGGTGGGAGGGCGGGGCTGGGAAAGGGGGAAAGAGGACAATATGATGGAGATGTAACCTGAAGCAACAAATAAATAAACAAACAAACAAAAAAGAAAGAAATGGGTGCTCAGACAGTGGGTTCTTACTAGGTAATTCGTTCTGAAGAAAAGGCTGAGCCGACCTTACCTCTGTAGCTATCTTGTCTTCCTTTCTACCTTGGCTCCTTTATGATTCTACAAATATCTCTGTCTTAGGGGTCTTTCCTTGTTCCTTGGCTCTCCTCTGCCTTTGTGTGAATGTCTATTTTTGACTATTTCTCAGGGCTCAGTTGTCTCAGTACTTCTGTTAACCTCCCCTCAATTGTTTGCATTAGTGTGTGTGTGGGTATCTGTGTGTCTCTGTGTGTGCATCTGTGTGTGTGTGTGTGTGTTTATCTGTCTTCATTGTGGCTGCTTCACCTCATCTGTGATGGGGTCTGGAGTTTGGCAAGGAGCAGGGTCAAAGTGGGAACTCACTAAAACACCATCAGAAGCTTGAGGCTGTTGATTCGATGCCATCAAGAGGCTAGTCTGTGCTCACCTGTCTGTGGCCAGGCCCTTCCTGGGTCTTTGTCTGCGTTGCTCTACTATGCTGGTGCTGTTCCTGGACATAGATGAGGACATGTGGCACGGACTGTGATTCCCTCTCAGTCTGAGCAGGTTCCACTAAGTTTAGCTGGTAGCTCAGGTACCCAGGACTTGAGAGATGTGCCTGCACTGTGATGTGCAGCTCCCTAGGCCGGCCATGTGCTCTAGGTTATTGGCACCGTCTTGACACTGACGCTTACCAGTACCTTACTAGGTACCGCTACCCTCCCTGCTCACAGCTTTCTAGACTATCTCCTTATCCTTCCCAGTTTTACTCAGAGTTCCTCTTCCCATAGGAGAGAGCTCACTGTTCCTTCCACATCCTGCCTGTTTTAGTCTCATTTCCATGGGGGCAGAGGCAGGGAAGGATACTGTCCTGCCTTTTCCTGAAGAAGTTTCACAAGGTTGGACTTGGGTATTTGCTCCTTACATTCCATCCATTAACAGACTTGCCTAGAACTCCCTTGTGTCCTTGGCAGTCAGACCCTGTGCCAAGGGATGTGGCTTAGGACTGTGGGGGATACAGTCCAGACTCAAAAAGTTGTGCCTAGGCTGTGCTAAGACAGGTGACCCTGGGTAGTGTGGTCCTTACTATGGCAGGAAAAACAAGTCAATAGTTAGGCTCCTAGGTAAGTAAGTCAGGGAAGGCATCCCAGAGGAGGCAGCTATTGGAATCCCAAAGAAGGAGAGAGTAGTGTTTTCTAGAGACTTATGTGAGGACAGCAAGGGTGACCTATGTATTACCAGCTTATATAGAGTTTAGAGAATAGAACTTCACTACATCAGACTCAGAGTTATCCCTGATCTCGAGTTGACTTGAGTACTACCCAATGGCATGAGTCTCTCTCATGCGCTGTCTTGGCTGCAGGGCTGTTTGGGGACATGGAGTACTGCTTGTGACTTTAGTACAGAAAGAGGTCTTTCCACGAATTCTGAGACCCCTCTCGCCTCCTTCAACACTGGATTTTGCGGGCCATTGCTTCCATTCCGTTTTTAGATTAAATTGCTCCCACTAGGGCTAAAGCAAAAATGATCTTCAAAATTCACAGAAAAGCAGATGCTGTCCTTCTGTCTCCCTTTCTTGGGTTCCTGGAAGCGCCTCCAATGTGCGTTTCTAGTTGGCTAACTGCTCAGGGGTAAAGAGTGGTCTCAGATAGTTAATAGGCACATTGCAAAATACCTTAAAAGGTCTGGCATCCACCTCACCACATTTGGCTTCATGGAAGCCCAGGAAGCAGACACATCGTTCCCAAGTAAGACGATGAAGTTTGGAGGGTAATGTAGCCAGGGCTACTCAGTTAGGAAGAGTTGCAGAGGGACCATGGGAACCTTAGTCTTCCCCTAAGCTGGTTCTCCTAGTATTTGAGCAGAAAGGGTCTTGGACAGTCTAGTCCAAACTTGTCATCATCATCATACAGTGAGCAAGTGGAGGACCAGATAAGGAAGTGCCAGGGTTGCCTGTTTCTCACCCTGGCAAGCTCTTGTCTCCTGGCTCCAGGTGTATCCCACCCCATCCCACTGTGGCGTCATTGACCCACTAATTGGAAGTGAACGTGCAGCCAGCTGCCCACTGCCCTCTGGAGAGGCCAATAAGAACCCATCACTTCAGGCTTCATGTGGAAAAGCTATGACTATCAATCCAGACTCTGATCCAAGTTCACAGGTCACCCCACTCACAAGCCCTTGACTTAGGCTCGAGGAGCCTTGAGGAAGAGAAACAGGAGTATGGGGTTTGTAGCAACTAGCTGCACTAGAGAATATGCAAGGATAGGAATAAATTTGAATAATAATGAGTGCAAATGCTTGAATTAATAACACTGGCTGTTCACCTGACCAATTCTTCCTCCAGGATCTCAACACCTGCCTTCCTTTTCTCTGGAAATGTGGATGAGCCTTCTTTTTCTTCTTTTTTTTTAATTGACATGGATTTTTTTATTTAAACTGTTTATTTTTTACATGTATGTATTTGAGGGGACATGTTAGTGCAGCTGTGGGGGAGATCTGGGAACACCCTGCAGGAGTCAGTTCTCTTGTTCCACCATGTAGGTTCCAGGGAGAAAACTCAGTTGTCAGTGTTGGCAAGAAGTACCGTTACCTCCTAAGCCATCTTGCTGGCCTACATATGGCATTTCTCATACCCATGTGTGATAGAGTTAAATCTATACTCACTTCATCTTAAGTCATTCTGAGCCCTTTGTAGTTCCAGGTGTTAGTCCATATTCTTCTTATTCCCGGCGTGTCTCTCCTGGTGGGGAGGGGGGATCCCGATTCCCGGATTCAGCGGCTTCCGTGCTTGCCCAAGAATGGGAGGGAGCGTCCTGCCCAGGGACTTTTAGTGGTCCCCGGGTAGTTGGGTGAGACCCAGGAGGGGTCGGGTCTCTTAGATATTTTTGTACAGCGTCTTATAACATTCTCGGTTTTCCCCAAGATTAAAATGTGTCCGTACGGGCTGCCGCCATCTTGGATCCCCCCATCTTTTTCTTCTTTAAGAGACAGGATGGGGAATCAGGTCTGCAGAGTTGGGGCACCATGTAAAAAAAAAGAGGAACCCTTTTTCTAACTTCCTGGCCCCCTGGAGATCCAGAGATCCATTGTCACATTTAACCACTGGGGGCCAAGCCAGCTTCCCATGTCATATTCTGACCACCAGATTCCAGGAGCCCCAGAAGGAGGAGAGTGGTTCCATTGTAGTGGAACAGATAGGGCAAACACTTCCACCAACAAGCTGCCTTCCACCTCCTGATGACAAAAAGATGGACCCAATCCCTGACAGCTTTGGGCAGGGAATCCTGTAGATGGAGCTGCCACAGCAAGGGCTCAGTGGTGGCAAGCTGTGCCCTCACAGGGGGCTATGGAATTGGCCTAGGAGGATTTTCCTGAAAGGAGAATGTGGGAGCACATTTGGAAAGGAGGGGCGAAATGGAGCTGGAGCAAAGAAAGAAGTGGGTAGAGTAGGATCTCAGGGCTGTGGTGTTGCTCACTGGTAAAGTGCCCTGGGGTTTCATCCGTGAGTAAGAAGTAGGGAGAGGACCTGCACTAGATGAAAGGGGAAGTGTTGAAATGAGAAGGGGTGAATAGGGAAGCTGGGTTTGGAAGGAGTTGGATTAGGGGACTGTAGCCTCTGTAGACTCAGTGAACTGGGGGGAAAGGTGAAGGAGGAATCTAAGATTCCTTTGAAGAGGGCTTATTTTGATTGCCTGGTGTGACCTATTGGAGCTGTGGCCAGGAAGCCTCTGACTTAACCCTTTGCTAGCCTCTCCTGAGTCCCTCTCCTTCCCTGTAGCCCAGCCTAGGAAGCTAATGCCCGCATCCTGCTGTGCACAGTGTGCAGGCCTGCCCCACCACTGGGGCCAGCCAGTGATGAAGCAAGCCTGTGGGTGGGACCAAGAGAGAAGAAATCTGCAGTCCAATTCCCTATTCCATTTAGGCTCCACAATTAAAGGCAATTACTCTGCAGTTCTCTAATCAAATGCTCCCGGCCAAGCTGCCAGCCAGGCAGCCATGTGTAGCCCCTGGAGCCAGAGAGAGAACAGAACAAAGTCCCAAACTGTCTCGGCTCCCATGATGCAGGAGGTTCTGCGCGTGCATATTTGTCAGTGTGTACAGCCCCGGGCCGTGCCCCAGCCCCGGGGTCAAGGGTAAACACATGGAGCAGGGCCAGTGTTCCAAAAAGAGTGTGTTCAGGGCTGTTTGGCTTTGGGTGTACCAGCACCTTGGAACCATCTGTGCACACAAGTACACATAATGTACCTGGTGAAGCTGAACATCTGTTGGCCCACACTGCATGGGGAGAAAGGGATTGTAGCATAACCGTCACCTTTGTTGTGGTTGTATCTCCCATGTCTAAGGGGAGGCAGCAGATGCAGATAAGGCTGTAGAGAATAGCCTAGGCCCTAGACTGCAAGGGCTTGAACTCTGACCCTAGATCTGCTGTTAACTCCGTGGGTGGTCATGGGTAAGTGCTACTCCCTGGACTTCAGTGTTCAAAATTGGGTCAGGCCCAATCCGAAGACCTTTAGGTGATGCCAAACCATCTCTGTGATTCCTAAGCCCTCCGGATCCTTAGACCTCTACCTGGGGCCCTGAAAGGGAGACTGAAGTAAAGGGAGCATGTGGTGTCTGGGGGAAGGCATGACCCTAGGTCGCAGGATAAGAGTGGGGTCCCGCAAGGGGCCCCTTGGTGGATCCCTCCTCACTCGTCTTCTCATCCACTGACAGCTTTGGCTTTGCCTGGGACCCAGACTCGCTTCAGCCAGGAGCCAGCTGATCAGACTGTGGTGGCTGGACAGCGGGCTGTGCTCCCATGTGTGCTCCTCAACTATTCTGGGATTGTACAGTGGACCAAGGATGGACTGGCTCTGGGTATGGGCCAGGGCCTCAAAGGTGAGTGGCGGGCCGGGGACTGTGCCTTTATTAGAGTGCCTGTTAGCATGTGTGAGGCCTTAAGTTTGGTCCCCAGCCCAATAGGGGAAAAAAGATGTATGTGTGACTTCTCAGTCCCCAGCACTCAGAAATCCTATTTACTACTCTCAGCTAGATTCCTGCATTCGCTGCCTGTCCTTCCCTGTGTCCTGTCCTTCACTCCTGGGGACTGTCACTTCTACCTTGCAACCCTCCCTTTCCTCAGATTTTCGGTTGGCTCAAAAAAGGCAGTGTGCAGCCTGGGAGACCAGGCCTTTACATTGAGAGCTTTAGAACAGACAGTCAGGGAGAAAACATGGGATGCTGCAGACAGGTTAACCAGGAGGCGCTGGGCTAGCCAGGCCTGCCCATTCTACATACATGGTACACTTGGGTACTGTCTACCATTTTTTCTTTAATTATAGTATAATTACAGCATTTCTCCTTTCCCTGTCTGTCTTTTGAATGCTTCATGTTTTTCTTTGCTCCCTGTGTAGTCAGTCCATGTCTGCCTAGAGACCATCAGCCCAAGCACTTTCTTGTTTAATAATTCCATACGCATTTGTTATGTGCAGGTTAATGTAGCCAGCTCTGAAGACAACGTAAAGATTCAGTCAGAGACAAAAGCACTAACTTCCATATCCCAAAGCAAGCACAGAGACGCTTGGAAACACTTCTAGGGTCAAGATGCCTGGCTTTCATTACATCTCGGCCACTTGCCCACTGAATGAGTTGAGGAAAACCACTTCGCTTTGCTCTCTTTGCCTTGGTTAGCTGATTTGTGAAGCAGGTTTAACAGCCTGCCTGTCCTGAAAGTGCACCCGTGGCACCGAGTGGCAGAATGTGCTTTATGAGGATAATATTGTTAGCTGTGAAGCATTATCATGATGTGAGTGGGTTGGGGACTATATATTTCTGGTCTTATTATTTTTGAGGGTGGTGAGATTATTTGCTGTGGGTCTAGGCTGAGGAAATCTGCATGGCACAATCTATAAAGGAACGAGATAAATTTGATGGATCTATTGTGGATGAGAGAGAAAATGAGAAAGATTGAGGTCAATAGATATGCAGTCAGAGGAATCCATAGCCTCGGAGGGAGGAGACGGTGGGAGGGAGATGGTCGGTGTTTGGGTGGGAGCTAGTGGGAGTCTGTAAGCAAGGCACACTGGATACAGAGACCCACCCTATGTCTTTGAAAAGAAGTAGAGATTTCATTTGGATTCTCTGTCTTTTGAGAAGCCAGCAAACCTTGCTCGTTTTCCTTTCATGGTGAGTGGGGACGAGGCCTTGTGAGCCACACAGAGGTACCCCAGCAAGTGCTGAGATGCCCTAGGATGTTTACCTAAGGCCCACACACTCTCTTCTCTCCATTGTTCTTGCTGGTTACCTTTTCTTTTCTTCCTCTTCCTTGGCTATCGATATGAGAGACACTTGCCAGCAAATGGCTTTGGAGATTTCATCTGCTCATCTCTCTCTGTTTATTCCTCATCATCCCCTCCTGCTTTATGGTCCCAGTGCTATGGAGCCTGTGTCTGGTGCTTCACACAGTCTTACCTGCTAATGGTGCCCAGGAGAGAGCAAAGGGAGGCGAGCTGGCCTGGAATGGATGTGGGTTCTGCTTTAGGGAGGATCTGAGGAGGTGATGAGTCCTGGGTGGAGGACAGGGTGGTCCAGGCCTCAAGACTGGGCCTTACTCTAGTCTTCCCCTTTCTGTCCCTGCAGCCTGGCCACGGTACCGGGTCGTGGGCTCTGCGGATGCTGGGCAATACAACTTGGAGATCACAGACGCCGAGCTCTCTGATGATGCTTCCTATGAGTGCCAGGCCACAGAGGCTGCCCTGCGCTCTCGGAGGGCCAAACTCACCGTGCTCAGTAATGACTCCCAAGCTCTGTGTCTCCCTCCCCAGTTCCCTCTTCAACGTCCCAGCCTTTTCCTCTATGCCTAGCATTATCTTCCCTCTACTGTCTCTACTCTTCCTGAATTTCTCTCAACAGCTCCTTACTTCTTCAAAAACTAAGTGCATGAGACTAGAAGGATGGCTAGGTGGTTAAGGTGCACTTGCTATGTTTGCAGAAGATCTGTGTTCGGTACCTGCAACCCACATCTAGTAGTTTATAACCATCACTGGTAACTGCAGTTCCAGGGGATTCCAGTGCCACCTTCTGGCTTCTGCAGGCACATGCATGTAATGTGGTACATATATAGGTGCACGTACACGCACACACACACATGTACATACATGCACACACACAATGTAAATTATACTTCTTAAATGGCAGCCAGGGCTTCACAGAGAAACTCTGTCTCAAAAACAAACAAAACAAAACAAAAAAAGTAACAGCAGGTAAAGCATGAAGGAACCTGTGCTATGCTAGCCTTTCCTGGGTATTAAGGTTTCTGTAAGTTTGCTATCCCTTGCTCAGACCTCAGCCCACATCACACTAAGGACCCAGACCTTCCTTGTGAATGATAGCTGTGGACACAGGACTCTCTGCCCTGAGAAGTTTGGTGATGGGGACCTAGCCCATACTTCTCCTGCCTTACATTGCAGTCAGCTTTGCTTAGGGATTTTCCTGGTTCCTCTCCCATCTCTCTGCTCTACCTGGACCTGACCTTTTCCCTTTCAGCCCCGCCTGCCTGGCTGTTCATTCCCTCAGCATGTTCCTCTCTTATTAGATGTTCCCTGGAATGTCAGGGAAGAGGGCCACAGAGCCAGAAGAAATACACCTGGGGAGGGGGCTGGACCCAAGAGTGAGTATGCTTGTAACTATTGTGGTCTGAAGGCTTGTCGCTTGGAAGTTGAGCTCCCAGCAGCAGCCTACAAGGGGACAGAGGAGATGTCTCTGTGGCAAGCCTTGGGCCGTCTGAAGAAAGGGAGGACTATCCTCCACGCAGAACGAAAGGGAAGCCAGCGGTGGCCTATCTTCAGGTCTAAGATCCTCACAACTCAGTGGTCTCACCGCTTCTCTCTCTCTGACTTGGACCTTCTGCCTGGGAACCTCTCTTCCCTTTTTAATTGACTCTGTCCATTTCTCTTTCCTTTGATCTCCACTTCTCATCTTTGCCCTTCCTCCGACATGAAGTCATTGAAGTGGGAGAAAGGAGAGGGGAGGTGAGATAAATGAGTTTGTATACCAAATCCCTTCCTATTTGGGGGAGGGTGAATATGGGGAACTTCTAGCAACAGAAAGAGTTCTAGGCTGCTGGGAATCCCTAGCCTTGGGTGCGGGTTATGTGTTGGCCTTTTTCGTCCTGTGAACCTAAAGAAATCTCCACCCCTGAGCAGGGATTTCTCTCTGGCATGGTAATACGCCATAATGCTATTAGCCTGCCTTTCTTTTCTTCCTTCCTTCCTACCTACCTTCCTTCCTTCTGGGATTTAATATTTTATGATGAGGGTTAGAGGAAGTCATATGCACAATGTGCTTTAGCAAACAAGTGCTAAACACTGGGTAAATAATAGAAGTTATTGGCAATTGGCTTACAGTTTACAATTGACAGTTGGGCTCAAAGACCTTGAAGAAACTCCAGAAGAATGTAGATTAGTGACAGAGGTGACAGAAGGACTTTGCCTCAATGAAGGGAAAGGAAACATGACAAGGGCAGAAGGGCCAGTGGAAAGAAATGCTTTGTTCTCTTTGTTGCAGGGATCCACCTCTCTGGGCATACCAGGGCTCAGTGCATGAATGTGGTAGAAAGATACAGCTAGAGAGTGAGGCAGACCAGGAGACCCTTCCCCATTCTCCCATTCTCAGGCTTCTCCCACCTCTGCCCTCAGCCCTGCTCCAGGGCACCAGAGAGCAGGGAAGAGGAGGAAGAGACAAGACTGAGACAAAAATGAGCTGGGCAGAAGCCTTAGAACCGTCTCATCACAGTGATAAAAGTGGCAGAATTAATGCAGCCCCTCACTGACCTCACATGGCTCCGTGAAGGGACTTTGTTAGGTCTCTGAGGGAGACACAGACTCAGTGCCTCAACCAGGACCACATGACAGCAAAGGACGGTGGTGGGATCTGAAGGGCATTGATCTAAACTCAATCCCTTCTTCACTCTGCCACTCCACACGCACAAATTAAACAGAAAGCTGTGTCAGTGGGTGCACCCCCAGCACCGAGAGACCTTCACTTCACTCACTGCAAGACAGCCTGTCCGCCTCCAGCTCCGTGGACCTCCCCAGGTCTCTCCTTAAGGGTCTCCTTGAAGTTTCCTCTCAGTCTTCCTTGACTTGTCTTTTTCAAAAAGAAGAAAACAAAAAACCTTGCTCACTTCAAGTGGACCTGGATTCTTATCAAAATCCTGCCTGTGTCCCATCAATGGCCCATATGGCCAATAACCTCTTTCACCTTGCTGTTTACCAAGCTCTGACTAGACACTGCTGATGTGAGAGTTAATAGGAAGAAATGGATATAATGTCACAAACCTCTAATTGCTGCACTTGGACGGTGAAGGCAGGAGAATCATGAATTCAGTGCCAGCCTAGACTACATAGTGAGTCTCTGTCTCAAAATAAGTAAGCAAATAATTAAATAAATATTTTATTTAACAAAAGAAGAATCCCTGTCCTCAGGGAACTTAGAACCCTTAGTCTTGGAGAACATAGGATCTGGCTTGCCTTAACATTTAGAAGCCTGTGGCCGTGGTATAAGAAAAGGCACCTTGTTTCCTAAAACCACATGTATAGCCAACTGAGTTCCTTAAGGACATAGCAGAGGCCTGTTTTAGTCATGCATCAGGCAGTGGAGACTATCTTTAAATGCCAGTGAGACAGGGACTTGCTTTTCCAAGGGGATAAAGGCAGGGGGAGACCACTGCCAATAATAACCATCGGGCGGAGCACACTCAGAGCTGAGTACTACCTGCTGGACCCTTAAGCTTTCTGCATTACCCAGGTTTTGACCTGAGTGGCAACAGCAGCTCTGAGAGAGGGTGTGCCCCGTGAAGGAAACAGCAGAGGCAAAGTGAGGAGGTGAGGGTCTACAGGGCTTGGCTTGAGGACCCTAAAGCAGGAGGCTGAGGGGTTGGAATTCATGCCATAGGCAGCTGTGGCTCCTTGGGCTGTTTGAGCAGGAGACCAGCACGGTCTTAACTGCTGTGGGGAAAATAACCTGCACAAGGTAAATTGGACAGAGTTGCCCATCTGGCCGCCCCAGGCAGAGGAGCAGATGAGAGGGGATAGACGTAAGGAACCTGAGAAGGAGCTACCCTTCCTTCCCTGGGGTGTGATCTGTACTCAAGACCTTGAGATAGCCCTCTATCTGAAGTAAGTATCCTTGAGCAACAGTGGTGAGTACAGTACGGGACAATAACAGCCGCTGTGAGAGAGGAACCCACACTGTCTATAGCAGTTGTAAGTTGGGCTAGGGTGGCACTGCCCTGCTGAGAAGGACACATGCAGATGGAAGGGCACCTCCAGGGCAAGGGGCACAGTTAGCTGCTTCCTGAGCTGATTTTGTTCTCCTCTTTCCTCCAGTTCCTCCAGAGGACACAAGGATTGATGGGGGCCCCGTAATTCTGCTACAAGCGGGCACCCCCCACAACCTCACCTGCCGAGCATTTAATGCCAAGCCTGCAGCCACCATCATTTGGTTTCGGGATGGGACACAGCAGGAGGGGGCTGTAGCTAGCACGGTGAGAGCCTCTTTGACTCAGCAACGTGTTCCTTCCCCAAAGGGGTCTGTCTGACCTCACACAGCTGTGAGGAATGAGGCCTAGAGATAAGTGGACTTCCAGATTCACTCTGCCCTTCCATAAGTACTTTCTGAATGCTAGCTACTAAGCATGGTAAAGAAAACACTTTATGGGCAATTTCTCTTAAACCTCAGAAGAGTCCTATAAAGTAGGTGTTACTTCCAACTTACAATGGAGGAATTTAATGGTCAGAGAAGCTAAGTGCCTGGCCCAAAGTCACACAGAGAGCAAACGGCAGAGTTGCCATTCTGTACCCGAATCCGACTGTACTGCTGGTCCCTTTGACCCTCCTCCTTCAGTGTGGCTAAAAGGCTGCAGACTAGGGTTGTGTGCACCTTCTCAGATGGTGAAGGTGCAACAGTGAGAGGCGTTCAGCCTCTTACCCAGAATCACGAGGCAGAGCTGAAGGCAAGAATCCAGATCTCACCCTTGAGGAACATTCTGCCAGCTGTGGGCGCCATGTTGTGCACATAGCCCTGTGCTGGGCACCAGGAGGGCACTTCCTATTGGGGAGAGAAACTGCCCTCCTGTGTGCCGAGTGTGAGGTTGGAGAGCTTGGATTCTGGCTGTAGCTCTTAGTGACCTCTGTGACCTTGGGCAAATCTCTTCCTTCTGGTCTCTGTGCCACCATTTGATTCAATGATTATTTGACCCCAATGGGGGGCCTAAGTTTTTCACTATCAAAAACTGTTCTTTTTCTCTGGGGGTGGGGGGGCACTCCACCTTTTAAAACATCTTGGCAGCCAAGCAAGTTGATTCGCTGTCTGTTCTCTTTTTGCTCATTCACCTAAGACTATGGTGCTTCAAACTATCACTGCATTTTGCATCAGTTGGGTGCGGCTGTGGTCCCCTAGAGATGCATGCATGGCTGTCTGAATGAGGCTTGTTCTTAGTGTGGTTTCCTCAGGTAGGTGACAGTATAGAAAAAGGCTTAGGGTGTCACTGAGCTGCTTGGGGTGTTTGAGCTGTTGAGTCTGTCTCAAGGACTGGTGCCTAGGGCCAAATGTAAGTGCCGCCAGTTTAGGCAGGAGAGAGGCCAGAGGACTAGGCAGGCCTAGGAAGGCTTTCTAGAGGAGGAAGAGCTTACCATGGGCTTAGAGAAGTCCAGGAATAAGGCTCAGTTGCACAGAGAGACTATACTACAAAGGAGTGCTCGTGTGCACCATAGACTGTAGTTAGTATTAAGATGTCAATATTAGAGTACCCGTTGTGATAAGATTTCCACACTCATGTAAGATGTAATATTGAGGGAAGCTGTGGTAGAGAAGGAAGCTGCCTTTCTCTTCTGTTTTTCTGTAAATTGCAGAAAGCTTTTTAAAATAGCCAACTACTTAAAAATACAGTGAAGTTGTTACAGGGATGGAGCCGTGTTACAAAGGTCCTTCCTTTGGTTGGTTTCTCTGAGAGCAGAGGAGGTGGCTTTTAGCCTTGACTATCGCCCCCCTCCCCCATCCCCAGGAGCTGCTGAAGGATGGGAAAAGGGAGACTACGATCAGCCAACTACTCATCCACCCCACAGACCTCGACATCGGTCGTGTATTCACCTGCCGCAGCACGAACGAGGCCATCCCCAATGGCAAGGAGACATCCGTCGAGCTTGATGTACACCGTGAGTAGGGCGGGTAGGGTACATGAAATGGGGACAGCTTTAGAAGCCCAGAATAAGGATCCTAGAGGCCCAACCAGGACCAGTGCGCCTCACATTTCCTGGTTTGAGCCATGCGTGGTCAATAATGGTTGGTTGATGGAGCACTGAGTGTAGTATTAGATCTGCTTATTGGAGTTGTGAGCATTAGAGAAGTTAAGACACAAGAGCATCCAGCATGGCTAGAGTATGCTTCCCTGGCCCGGGTTTCACTGCAGCCTCCCTAGTCAGGGATGCGCTCACCCTATTAGCCCTTTAAGCTAAACTAACCCACACTGGCACCTAGTGGCCATATTCGGTCATTACAGCCACTGGATAATTTGTTTCTTCCTTCTCATTCTTGGCCTGAAAGACTGTATAGAAAGGATGATATCTTGTAAGCTTGAATTCTCACTTCACATCAAAGGGTTATGAATGTATGCATTAGGAGGGGAGAGAGAGAAGCTCGGGAGGGGGGGGAGAAAGACTCTGACTTCCTACCCCCTGCTTTGCAGACCCTCCTACAGTGACTCTGTCCGTTGAGCCTCAGACAGTGCAGGAGGGCGAGCGTGTCATCTTTACATGCCAGGCCACAGCCAACCCTGAGATCTTGGGCTACAGGTGAATGGGAGTGCTATGCTAGTGATAATTGGAGAGGCCCTTGAGACTGGTGTGGTGGTGGTGGTGGTGGTGGGGCTACTGGGCGGGCCAGTGTCCCTGAATATAGTTGAGAGAGTCCCAAGTTCTGATCTCATACTTAGGCTGCCTCGTCCTTCTAGGTGGGCCAAAGGGGGGTTCTTGATTGAAGATGCCCATGAGAGTCGCTATGAGACGAACGTTGATTATTCCTTCTTCACGGAGCCTGTGTCTTGTGAGGTTCACAACAGAGTGGGGAGCACCAACGTCAGCACTTTAGTGAATGTTCACTGTGAGTAGCTGGAAGGGCAGCTGGTAGATAGGAGTAAACATGGGGAGGCAGGCGTCAAGAATAAAGAGGGCAGATCGGAGCTGTTGATCCTCAGGAGCTTGAGACTCTGACCAGCCATTTCTCTCTCCTTCAGTTGCCCCCCGGATTGTAGTTGACCCAAAGCCCACAACCACAGACATTGGATCTGATGTGACCCTCACCTGTGTCTGGGTTGGGAATCCCCCCCTCACCCTCACCTGGACCAAGAAGGACTCAAACATGGTAAACCTCTCCCTGCCTGTTCTGAGTACTGGGAGGAAGTGATACAGACATCGTGGCGTGGTGAAGACAATAGGAGGGGTCGGGGTGGTCTTCTCAGATCAAAACTAGAACATTTCTGGGGTCTTGGGATTTGGGAGAGAAGAGAATGCTTTTGATCGGCCGTACCCCTTCTTATTGGACTTGGCATAGAAGTGAGGGTGGAGCGGATTAGGGGAACAGGTGGTGCTGCTGTGACAAAGATTTAGTGTGTTGATGGTACAAAGGGAGGTAGGGAAGCTGCCAGCGGAAGGCGAAGTACACAGTTCTAAAGACCCGAATTAGACAGTTTGAGCCAGAATTGTAAAGGGGAATTTCAGAATAAACCGTCTCACCTAGCTTAGTGCCAAAAGCATGGGAATGGAGCATCAGAAAGGACTGTACCCTTTTAGAATCATCATAGCACTGCCTGTCTACTCTTGTACAGTGGTGCCCTTGTTGCCAGCCTGCTTCTAGTTGGGGGGGTGGAGGGAGTCAACCAGACTCAGGGACCCATTTGCCTTCCGGGAATTCACTTGTGGTCCTTCATGCTTTCTTTCCCATGCCTCCAATGCGGGGCCCTCACCGACCTAGGGGCCCAGGCTTCCTGGCTCCCCACCCGAGGCTAATCTCTCTGCCCAGGTCCTGAGTAACAGCTATCAGCTGTTGCTGAAGTCAGTGACCCAGGCAGACGCTGGCACCTATACCTGTCGGGCCATCGTGCCCCGAATCGGAGTGGCTGAGCGAGAGGTGCCGCTTTATGTGAATGGTGAGTGCCCTAAGTGGATGACCGCTGGCAGACAAGTGTTGACGTTTTTGACCGGCCTGACTGTGTCTTCCTGCTTGCAGGGCCCCCTATTATCTCTAGTGAGGCAGTGCAGTTTGCTGTGAGAGGTGATGGTGGCAAGGTGGAGTGCTTTATCGGGAGCACCCCACCTCCGGATCGAATTGTGAGTGCTGGCTTGGCTTGGGCAGGCAACCTCCCATGGGTCACACCTGCCCAGCTCCTCCTTGCCTCTTCTGGCTCGCATCTTCAGTTTCCCTACCCTTTTCCTGGCCTTGGAATCCTCTGCCTTTTTAGTTTCTCTATCATTTCACCTCTTCAAACTGTACCTCCTCCATTTCTTACATGATGCTTAGCAGATTAGTGGCTTGGACCCCAGTTTCTCATCTACGGAGAGGAGGCCATATCCCTATGTAAAAGTTATTACAACCAAGAGTTGCGAAGAACCTAGTAGAGGGCTGCTGGGCGGTGGGTGGTGGCGCATGCCTCTAATCCCAGCACTTGGGAGTCAGAAGCAGGCAGATATCTGTGAGTTCAAGGCCAGCCTGGTCTACAAAGCAAGTTCCAGGATAGCCAGGGATACACAGAGAAACCCTTTCTCAAACAAAACAAAACAAAATAAGAGAACCTAGAGGGGTTCCTTGGAGTCGGGTGATATAGGCTCCCTCTCACTCCTTGTGAAGGCCCTTCCTCTCTCTTCCCTCATCTTCCACCCTTGCTAATACCTCCCAGTTTTTATGCCTCCCTTTGCCCTTCTTCCATCAGCCTGCCCCTTCCTCCCTCCCCATCAGTTCTCCCTCCCACCTGTCCCACTCTTCTCCCTTTTTCCCTGTCTTCCTCCCACCCATCCCTGACCGTCCCTCATTCCTTTCGCCTCTCCCCTATACCATAAACAATTAATTTCTCCTGTGGCCACTAAACATCAAAACCCTCATCACATTTAATGACCATTTGGCTAACTCTAAGGCTGCCCAGGGATACTTCATTACCACAGCTGCCTAGGCAGAAGACTGTCTGGCTCCTGGGAGGCTTGCCTCCTAGAGCTGGGAGGGCTGATCCCTGGAAAGGAGCCAGCTCGCATTCAGCCGCTCCTCTTCCTTAGCCTCCCCTGTGCCATAAGAACACACAGTTGGGACTGTCTCAGCTGGGAGGTCAGGGTTGGAAGTGTGGGGGATACTTCTCTTGACTCCCTGCTCATAATTAAGAGCAGGCAGATGCATCTCCAGAGAGCCCAGCAGGTTTCTGTTGGTTGATTAATGAATGGTAAGGCTGGTAACTGTAAGCAGTTACAAGCCTGAGCACTGCCCTATGCTGGCCAGAACCTGACATTTCAGAGATGAAGGAAATGAGGCTCAGAGAGGGAAAGCAAGGCCATATAGCTGCTCTGGGTGAGAGGTATATGAAATGGAGCCCAGAGATCTCAAGTCCCAGTCCAGACTTCCCGAAACATCCAAGATCCAAATATTGTCTCATTAGCTCAGCTGCCTCCACATCACAAAATACCACCCAGTGTTACACTTATACCACAGGGACCACTGTAGAAGCTAATTCCTGGATCTCTCCCCTTACATTCATACCTGGCATGTAAACCTCAAGGTTGTAGCTTTTAGAGTCTGTCTAGGTAAACCTGAGGTTTATTGTCTGGGATCCACAACTTCTAGAGCAGTTCAAATACCACAAGAATTGATGTGACTCGGGTTGTTTCAGGGTGACAGTTCCTTGGGCCTGGGGACAACACATGCTCTTCAGTGAGGCTACCTAAGAGTGGACTAGGTATCTTTTGTGCATGTGCTTCCTCCAGATGTCCTTTTCTTACGTCCATCTTGCCTTCCCCACTTCAGGCATGGGCATGGAAGGAGAACTTCCTGGAGGTGGGGACCCTGGAACGATACACCGTGGAGAGGACCAACTCAGGCAGTGGTGTTCTATCTACACTCACCATTAGCAATGTCATGGAGGCCGACTTCCAGACCCACTACAACTGCACTGCCTGGAACAGCTTTGGGCCAGGCACAGCCATCATTCAGCTGGAAGAGCGAGGTCAGCCCATGGTGACTGCCCAGGATAGCCTCAAGTCCCATCTTCTCTTTCTATAGAAAGGTTCAAAGCAAGATAACTCTCTCTCTTTGGCCTCTCTGCCGGAAGCTGACTCTAGATGTCAGCTAATTAATTTACTATATAAATGTTCCTTGGACATCTTTATATATTGATCTTTAAAGAAAAGGTTGCAAATGTGATCAGAACTTCATCTCCACCTACAAGAAACTTTCATGTTAGTGAAGGAACTTATATAGAAGGACCAAATGAGTCCAGACAAGGAAAAATCAAAGGATACATGTAACAGATTAACACTACCTATGTTACTGAGTCTTTGAGAAGACTGAATGGGATATATGTATAAAATCTACCCCTTTAAGTATCCTTGGTTTTATAGAAGATGTATATTCTCTCCGGGTACCTTTAGCGAGGTGAAGGAGGTATCTAGCCTTTGACAGATAATGTTTGATGAAGGGAAAATACCACTTGCTTGTTTTTGTGAACTAGTCATTGAAAGGGGAGATACAGAGAACCTGGGGCACCCCTGGGGAATGTCTGGGAGAGCTAATCGTTTGGGTTTAGTTAAAGATACCTGCGGGGTGGGTGTGGGGAATAGAGAAGGGTCATCTGGGGGCTTGGCTAGCAAAGATCTCAGAGGGGAAGATCTGTGACCAGAGTCTGGATCCAATTGGTAATTCCAGAAAGAGAGAGAAGGCCGAAGAGAGAACCCTTGGGCATCTTCTCAGCTAGGGGAAGCAGGGGCACTAGAGAGGACCATTGGAGCCACAGCTGGGCAGTGCAGATAGACCAGACACAGCTTTGCAGGAAAGGAACTGGCAGAGGAGGCTGGGACAGAGATCACAGATTGGAGTTTGGAGACAGTTGACTTTAGACAAAAGCCCAGCTCAGGAGGGACCAAGCTCATGGTAGGTAGGTGGGCCAGACAGAGGAAGAAAAAACTCTGAGGCAAACTGTGGACAGGGCTGGGACACTACCCAGGCTTCAACTCTGGTTAAACTGAAGCACAGACGTCAATCTGAACTCAGCTCAGACCTTCTCCAGTGTGGCCTGGGCTTGGGTGCCAACACGGCCCAGCTCAGGCAAAATGTAGCTTTGTACACAATGCAGAGTTGCGACAGTATCTTCTGGTCATGTCTTCAGGTCCCCGTGTGGCTCCAGCCTTATGTTTACTCTTTTCCTTCCCCGTCTATAGAGGTGTTACCTGTGGGCATCATTGCAGGAGCCACCATTGGTGTAGGCATCCTGGTCATCTTCTCCTTCGTTGCCTTAGTGTTCTTCCTCTACCGGCGTCGCAAAGGCAGTGAGTACAGGGCCACAAACCCTTCATCCCGCAGCCTTGCACTTCAAGGTCACGTCAGGGGGTAGGGGCTAGAAGCCAACACTGCAAAGGCCAGTAGAAAGCACATGTCCCAGTCATATCTCCCTGTTCTAGGTCGAAAAGATGTGACGTTGAGGAAGTTGGACATCAAGGTAGAAACGGTGAATCGGGAGCCACTCACAATGCATTCTGACCGGGAGGATGACACCGCCAGCATTTCCACGGCAACTCGGGTCATGAAGGCCATCTACTCGGTGAGGATCGCACTTCTTTCTTCCTGGCCCAGGCTCTTCATATTCCCAAGACCAGTCCCACCAGTTTTTAATATCTTCTGTCATGTCTTCTTCCTCAGTGAGTTTAACCTGTTCCTGCCACCCCAACTCCTATGTGCCAACCTGCTCACAATTAGACACACTCACACTTGTACATACACTGACACCCTCACACACATTCATTCGCACACACTCTCACATACTTATGCAAAGCTCCTCTCCACTCCCCTTCAGCTCCCTTTGCCTCAACCCTAGATATTTTCGGCCCAACCTCCTCATTGCTGAGATGAGGCAGTGCCCCCAGTAGCAATGTCCTACTCAAGATGCCGTACTACACACTAGCAACAAAATTAATGCTAAAACCCGGGTCTCAGGTGTCCTACCCCAACCTTCATGGTGAGACACAAGTCTGCCCCAACCCCAGAGCCTCCTTTAGTAGGTGGCCTCTGGGCATGGAACCTGTAAAGGGGGTAAAAAGAGTATCTGTCTCCTGACACCCACTCCTGTTCTTTAGTCCTTTAAGGATGATGTGGATCTGAAGCAGGACCTGCGCTGCGACACCATTGATACCCGGGAAGAGTATGAGATGAAGGTGGGGAGAGGAGGGCTGGCTGGGTTATGGGATGGGAAGGTCTGCAGGGGGAGGTGAGGACAGCCAGGGAGGAGTGGTCAAGATGTCTGCAGAATGAATGGGAGATAGAGAGACGAGATGCCGGGTGAGGATAGGAGGAGAGCACAGGTTGGGATTGGCATGGGCAGAAGACCGTTTGAGATCCTATTCCACTGGAGGAACTCCCACTTTAAATATTCTTCTCTCGTTGCCCCCCAGGACCCTACCAATGGTTATTACAATGTACGTGCCCACGAAGATCGCCCATCCTCCAGGGCGGTGCTGTATGCTGACTACCGTGCCCCTGGCCCTACACGTTTTGACGGCCGCCCATCATCCCGCCTCTCTCACTCCAGCGGCTATGTCCAGCTCAGCACCTACAGCCGGGCCCCTGCCTCTGACTATGGCACAGAGCCCACAGCCACCGGTCCTTCTGCTCCTGGTGGCACCGATACAACCAGCCAGCTGTCCTATGAGAACTATGAGAAGTTCAACTCCCACCCCTTCCCTGGGCCAGCTGGGTATCCTACCTACCGTCTAGGCTACCCTCAGGCCCCATCCTCTGGCCTGGAGAGGACCCCCTATGAAGCATATGACCCTATTGGTAAATACGCCACAGCCACCCGGTTCTCCTACACCTCTCAGCACTCAGACTATGGCCAGCGATTTCAGCAGCGCATGCAGACTCATGTGTAGAGGCTGGAGACTGGCTGGGGTATTTCTGCGGGGCAGAGGAGAAGGCGTCCCAGCTGTTCCCTGACATTCAGGGACATTGCTCATCACTCCTTTCTTGGACCCAGCCTTCCTCCTCCTGCCATCACGAATAAGGAGCAGGTCTCCCAGTAACATCCCATCCCAAGGATGGTGCTCTGCATGCCCCAGTCTCCTGGGCCTGCCCTTTCCTCTCCTTCAGGAGAATGTCTCTTCTGACCTTTGTTCTTGCCTGACCCAAGCATGGGGATAGGGAAGTGGAGGTTGGTGTGAGGGGAGGAGGTGAGTGGAGAGGAGAAGAAAGGAGAAGAAAAGAGCATATTTTACCATTCTCTTTCTGTCCTGCTCCTCTGATCTCTCATAAGTGGGCAAGGAGATACGCTGAGGTGGGCAGGTTTTGGCCTAGGGGGCTCTAGTCCAGGCAGCTGGAATGCAGGACAGCCTGCCAGTCCCTGTCTTGATTGCTTTATACCTTGTGTTCATCTTTCCCATCTCAGGGGGTTACAGATGAGACAATGACTTCAAATCCAGCCCTTGGTCAGTTGGGGTCAAAATGCGAGTAACCATGACTGCTAGTGTGGCTGTCTGTCTGAGTGAAGAGGGCTTCAGAAATTCCCAGTAGCTCTGCTTCCTTTCTTCTCAGCTTTGTGCTAGACCAGCCAGATGTGCCCTGGATGTGAAAGAATGGTCAGGACCATGTCCTGGTAGACCAGCAAGGAGCCACTGTGTACTGTGTGGCAGTTCCCAGATCCAACACTAGTGGGAACCACACAAGCTTCCTTCTCTCTTGTTATCTGCCCCACTTGCCCCACTTCTTGGTGTTAACTCTTGAGCTCAGAGAGTCTGGTAGGGTAGAGGCTGCTTTTCATGGGGCTATTTTTCAAAGGCAATAAAAACCTCATTTGGAAAGAAAGGCTTAAGGGGTTCCCCCCACTATACACAAGTCCCTGTGGAAAAGAAAGGGGTTCCTGTCGTCCCTCAGGCTCCTACCACCTTGCATTATTACCCTGAGTCTCTAAGCACTTTGAGTCTATTATGCACACTCAGATGATAAGCCCCGCCTACTGGGGATTCTGATAGAGTTAAGCAGTGTCCTGAGCCTCGTCTCTACCATCCTATCCTCTCTAACCACTCACCCTAGCTGGAGACTGACTACCTTGCAGACGACATGGTAGATGCTTTATCCAGACAAATTTTGGTTTTTGTCTCCCAACTCATCCCCACCCCACCCCACCCCGACCAATCAGATTCCTTCTTCCATTTTCAGTGCCTTGAGTGTCAGGTGTGTGATGCTGTCCCTGTGTGGGGAGCAGGGAACTTGTGAGCCTCAGATTGTCCCATCAGCATCCAAGGAGAGACAAATGAGGGGATGTGAAGGGAAGGGGGCCTGGAGATGGAAAATTCCTACCTATCTAGATGGAGAACCTAGTGCAAAAGAACACTGCAGGCGTTGCATTCCATAGGCCATGTTGTCTCTTCCCACACAGCATGCACACATTCCATACCACTTCTCACCTACTGCCTTCTGACTGAAGAGAATCTGTAACTTGTGTTTCAGCCTCAGTTTCCCAAGGAGCCAGCTGCCATCAGAAATCTACTCTCCATCCCCCCACTGAGGCCTGTGTGGTAGGAGGCAGTAGTCCCAGAATACTCTTTGCCTTTTCTCATTGGTCACCGTTCATTAGTCTTGCTTACTTTAAAGAATTACATGTTTTTCAGCCACGTTCCATCACTAACCTTCTGGATGGACCTGTAGGGTGACATTCTCAACTATTCCGATAGGGACCAGGTAATAGCCAGGAATCAAGGAGCTCCACTTCCAGCCTGGCAGGCAGCCTCCACTTCCCCTTCTACTCCAGTGGGTGCGTCTGTACAGAGTGGGCCTTTCCTGTGGCACTGACAGGCTTGTAGCTGTATCCCAGTTCAGAATGACTCACACTTGCAGAGCCTTCCATGGGAGCTCAGTGGGGCAGTGTGTTTTACAATGTAGGTTCTTGCGAATATGAATTCATGCAGGTTTTCATTTTCACTGGTAACTGAAGCCACGGGTGAACCAGACACTTTTGAAGTCTAAATAGAATGGCATTTTAAACAGCAGTACACCCTAAAATAATTATCTTGTTTGGGGTTTGACTTTGTTTCTCTCCAATTAAGTAGTAGATCCCTTCTATGGAAGCAAGGGCATCACTAAAGTCAAGCCTTGCAGCACAGTTGTGGGTATCAAGCGCCATGCAAGGAATAGGAAACAGCAGCTGAGTCAGACTCCGCAGTCAGAGTTGGGCCCTGCTGAACGACCGATGGAATTGCTTGTTGGGGGAGTTGAAGGTCCCTTGATCACAGGGGTCTCCCATCTGAAGCTCGAGTCTCCAAGCATGGTGGTACTTAATGATTCTAAGCACCCCGAATGTTACTGCCTTAGCTGAAAGAATAAGGAGCTAGAACTCGAGATCCAGGCCCCCATTCACAGATGCTGTTTGCTGGGTAACTGTGACCTAACCTCTTTGTTTTCATTGCCTCCAATCTTCTGGTTTCTGTGAGGAACTATTCTGTATTGCCAGTGTTATCTGGGGAGGCAGACTTTGGGATTGCCCATCCCTCATAGGAACTCAGGAACAGTAAGCAATTGAGGTGAGAGTTGGGGCAGGGGAGGCACTGCCTGCTGGAAGGAGCTTTTACCACACGCTCTCTGATCATGTCCGTCATCCTAAATTTGAACGAAATGAAGCTATTTGTGTTGCTCTCCTCTTAGATTCAACAGGTTGCTGTGGTCGTGGTAGGGCTGTTTCATTTACTGTGAATGCAGACTGTGGCACATACAGACTGGGAGATAGGGAAGCCTCCTTCCTCTTGGTCTTTAGGAACAGTCATCTAGCCCAAAGACAGCTCTTCCTGTTTACCGAGCAACCCTTCAGGCCCAGCAGTTTTGAACCAGAAGCCAGGAGGAAGAGCAGCTGACCTCTTCCCATAGGTTGAAAGGGAAGCTGGTAGAGGGAAGAAGGGGTTGGTTGTTGTGACACAAACTCTGCATAGGCAAAAATGTTCTTGTGACTCTGGCTAAGTTTCATCCTTTGGAGAGAGCCCAGCTTGCTTGCTGAGTCCTGGTTCCCCCCAAAGTCTAACCACAGAAGAATATGTATGAAGCAAACCTGTTATGAGAGAAAGGAAAGTAACCAGGAAGGGAGCAATCCTCAGCTCTCACAAATGCCTGGATCAAAATGGAAAAGATTTGGGGTGATACAAGGCATACTGACCCGTGTCTTGCCCCTTGTGTTCTGTTAACATGTGGATGTTCTGCTGGGAGCCACAGCTCCTGGGCTCCTTAAGATGGAAGTGGGTGGCCCCGGTACACTTGGCCCACTACATAGCAATGTTAGGCAATCGGGATTTATAGAAGCTTGTGTTAAAGCCAAAGACCTTGTTTGGACATGTAAACATCTGCTGGCACAGTCACCGCCTCATCCTTCTGTATGAGCGGTTCTGTACCTATGGGTGAATTACGTGGCCCCCCCCAAGGCCACTGCAGGCTCAAAACACCTGGGTTCCCTACTATTTCGTTTCTGTGGAATCTGAGCCCGGGCATGCTCTACACCTATAGAGCCCAGTGAACAGCTGGTAGTCAAACCCTGAAGTACACAGACAGACCTCAAGGCTCCATTGGCGATGCATTGACTTGTGAAAGGACTATAAAACTGTCACCTAGACATAACATTCCCTCCTCCCTTCATTTTACCTTCCTCTCCTAAAGACAGAGCATTCTGACCAGTGCTGGCTAGCCATCCTCAGCTTGCCACTCAAACCACCCATGAGCCAGTAGAGAGGACTGAGGTTTGTGGTTTGGCAGAGTATGTATGGATTTGAGAAGAGGGTTACAGCATTTAGCTTTCTTGAATCACTGTGAGGGGACCCCAGACCCCTTTTCCAGATTAAAATAACTGTTGCACAGAAGACAGAGGCCACACTAGGAAGTCCTGGGGTAGACCTGCTCTTAACAGTAGTAATGATTTCGTGTGCACAGAACTCCTCTTTCCAGTCTTAGTACCCATCCTAACTGTTCGCTGCCCCCAGCCACTGGCCTTTTTGAGCTGGTGGCCAGGTTCTTCCCTTGGTTTTAGGAGCTGTCCTTCCCTGGGAGCACCAGGATTCTGGAGGTGGAGTGGGGACAGGAGCATTCAGTTTGTTGATACAATCAAATATGTAGGCTCCTTGGCAAAAGGGACCCACAAGGCCTTGCTGCTCTACAACCATGCTAAACTGCCCACCTCAGTCATTCCTGGGATGGATATCTCCATTTCTGACGCCTATTGAATTTTCTCTACCAAAACCCTCCACATAAATGGATCTATGATGACAACTAAAAGGAAAAAAAAAAGTATTTTTGTTAGGACAAACCATCATAGATTTTTAGCAATGTGTATCTGTGTGTCCTTTACACCTTTTCCTATTCTGACATTTTTTTCCTTTTTTTTTAAAAAAAATATTGTGTACTATATTTTTAGCCTCAAACACACTATATATTATATATTTAATTTTATATATATAAATATAAATGTTTAAAAAAGTACCATGTTTTTTGTTATTTAATACATGAGCAATTAGTTGCTTTAAAAGTCTGTTCAGTTTTGTGTAAAATGGTTCAAGCTTGGGGGCGGAAGGAGATGAAGATTGAGATTGCGAAAGTTATATGTTTGCACTTCCAGACCGTGTGATAAACATTTTATTCACCAATTTGAAGTTAGAGAAGCCTGAGGCCAGTTCTGGCAGCTCTAGGACGGAGGGGCTCTGGGCTTTTGTGGCGTCCGAAAGCTGAGTACCAGGTCTGAGTGTGAAGATGAAGAAACAGGAGTGTCAGCATCTACAGTCCAGATCACACGGCGGTTGAGAGACAGCGTGCATCTAGGCTGGTGTGTACATTAAAATGCTGTGGTCTGGGTAGAAAGCACTCTCTGGCTCTCTGACATTTTGAGCTTCAGGGAAGAAGAGTGCAGGAGCCAATGGCACAGGGGCACCTCTACCTCAAGGCTGGGGTTCACACCGCTCACCTCACCTCACAGGAGTGTATAAGGATTGGCAGATCTTATGCTTTCAGATTTTGAAGCTGTAAGTCACCAGAGGAGTGTGACAGTTTGTTGTCCTCATCTGAGCAAAGAAAGTCAAGACTGTCCCTGAGAACCTTCTCATATACAAGGAACACAGCTAGAAACAGATTGTGAGAAGTGAAAAAGAGAGAATACAAGTCTGGGGATAGAGCTCAGTTGGTAGGGTTCGTGTCCTATAAGCATCCCCTGTCAGACACTGGAGGAGGGTGGAGCAGGTGCAAGCCATTTCCAAAAGGTTATAAATTACAGCTCAGGAGTGTTATCCCCAGAGAGAGTCCAGCTGCCACAGGGGCTGGAGTTCGAAGGCATGTGGCCAAGAAATGAGGCCCAGGTGCAGGGCGAATGTACAGGCCACGGTCAGGTAAGTTGAATGGACAGTTTTTGGGGTTTATCTTTTTTTTTTTTGAGACACGGTTTCTCTTTGTAACCCTGGCTGTCCTGGACTCACTTTGTAGACCAGGCTGGCCTTGAACTCACAGAGATCCACCTGCCTCTGCCTACCAAGTGCTGGGATTAAAGGCGTGTGCCACCACGCCCAGCAATTACAGACAGCTGTGAACTGCCATGTGGGTGCTGGGATTTGAACCCGGTCCTTTGGAAGAACAGTCAGTGCTCTTAACCACTGAGCCATCTCTCCAGCCCCTTTATCATTTTTGTTGTTCATCTGTTTGTTTTTAAAGAAGCACTAGCAGCATTGATTGGATCCAGAAGCAAAAAGAAGTGGGTGGGGAAGCCGAGCAAAATACAAAGCCAGGCTGGCAGAGGTGGGGGCCTGGGCGATTAGGCCAATTGATGTTGGGTAGGGTGCTTTCTGTTCTACAGAGGGCAGCATTCCTGGGAGACAAGACTGTATAGCACCCCATCTGGTGTTCCAAAGGCCTAGAGCTACTGAACCCCAAGAGGGCCACACGGGCAGTACTTATTTCTATGTACTGCATCCCATCCTGGCTTCAGTCCCTCATGGAAGTTACCTAAGGTTCGAGGACAGAGAGTGAAGGCATGGCCCATATCATCAAGTCTTATAAAGCTTTAAAAGCCATTCCCTCTTTGTGAAGTTTTCAGGCTCAGGACAAAGGCCCCACCCTAAAAAGAGGCTTTCCAAACTCATTAATCACATTTTTTTTCCCACCCTGAGAAGCCTCAACTTGATCTACATTCATTTATAATTTCTGCTTTGATCATAAGGATTTTGTGTCTGACACATAAGCACTTTCCTTTTTTTGTTGTTTAGGGTTTCTGTTGATTTGTTTGTTTCATTTTAAGACAGGGTCTCACTGGGTGTGGTGGCACACTCTTTTAATCCCAGCACTTGGGAGGCAGAGGCAAATGGATCTCTGAATTCAAGGCCAGCCTGGTCTACAAAGCTAGTTCCAGGGCAGCTGGGGCTACACAGAGAAACCTTGTCTTGAAAAACCAAACCAAACCAAAAATGCAGGATCTCACTATGTAGTCCTGGTTGACCTCTTCTTCCCAAATGCTGGGATTAAAGGCATATGTCACCATGTTCGATAAACTGTAACACTTAATAAATGGAGAACAGTTGGAGGCAGAGGCAACGCCTCACTTTATCATATATCTATGTCTATTTTTTTTGAAATGGTCTCACTCTATAGTACAAGATGGCCTGGAACTCAGTATGTAGAGCAGGCTGTCCTGGAACTTGTGGCGATCCTCCTGGCTCTGCCTCTTGAGTGCTGGGATTACAGATAAGTGTCACCACACCTGATCTGCAATAGTTAGTAATTATTAATCCCGTCACCCAGTACAATGGAGTTAATTGGTGCGTGTGCTGGAGAAATTCAGGAATAGAGGAGAAGAATAAAGAGTCAAATCTGTGAAACACGGTGCCTAGGGGAATTTAACCAGTGCTCAAGCTGGATAAAGTACAAGTTGACCATGAAGAGCTTTGGCTGTGGTAAGGCCACGCTGGAAAGCCATGGTTAGTGACTGGTGCTTACTATGCTTTCCTTGCTGAGTCCCTGACTTATATAGACAATGCCAACTCCATTATTTTTGGCCAATATGCTATAAGTGGAAGTGATATGTCATTTCCAGACCAAAATATCTCATTGTTCCAGGTTTTTCTCCTGCCCTCATGACAGAAGTCCATTATTTGTGTTGTCAGAATTTCTCGGGTAAAAACCTGGGCTTCGTCAGTCTGCACACGGTAGGCTCCGCCACTCCTACCAATACAACAGTTAAGGAGATGGGTATTGATAAAGGAGAGAAGATCTAATCAATGTGGCCCAATTAAGAAGAACAAATAATGGGATCCAGGGCCTCCCAAGTTTACAGGCCTTGGTTAAATAGAGGGAGAACTGGGGTGGATAGGCAAGAAGTATGGCTAATTAAACAATCATGATTAAAGTATGCTCTAGTTGGTCATTTTCTCAGTTCTGGTTCTGTAAGGTGTAAAGAAGCCCTGATCATTGTCAACCACTTGCAAGGGTTCTCAGAAGATGACCCCTTCTGCTGCAGTCATACTATCTGTCCATAGTTGCCCTCATCTCATCTGATGGGGCTTGGGGGATCTCTGCTGTGAATTCAGGGCAACTGGAAGTTTAAGATAATTTGTCTCTGTGCCTCAACCTTGAAGGGGATAAGACAGACTGAATAGATACTCCTGGGATGATTAGCATGCTCGTGTGTAAACAGTAAACAGGTGATCAAAAGTAAAGGGAAACAGCAGACAAAATACAGGCAGAGCTGCCCCCACCCTCCTTGTCCTGTGTCTAGAGATCTTGTGGGGCTCAATTAGGAGTTGATGTTTTTTAAGGTAAAGAGCTTCTAAGTGCCAATTTTCAGCACCAGGTGGTAAACTTTGCTGTGGTTTCTGTCTGGGCTCCTGAGTGATTGTGTAAAGCAGAGTCCCTTTGTCAATTCATGATTAAAATAAACAAAAACAAACAAACAAACAAAAAAACCCATGGGTATTGAGCTAGAGAGATGGCTCAGTGGTTAAGAGCACTGGCTGCTCTTCCAGAGGTGAGTTCAATTCCTAGCAACCACATGGTGGCTCACAACCACCTGTAATGGAATCTGATTCCCTCTTCTGGTGTGCATGAAAACAGAGCACTCATATACATAAAATGAGTAAGCAAATCTTTTTTAAAAATAGACTGCAGAGATGGCTCAGCAGTTAAGAACACTGTCTGCTCTTCCAGAGGTTCTGAGTTCAATTCCCAACAGCCACAACCATCTATACTGTGATCTGATGCCCTCTTCTGGCATGCAGGCATACATGCAGATAGAGCACTCATATGCAAACTAAATAAATAAGTGTTTTTAAAAGACATGGGTATCGAGGGAGAAATTAATCTTCATTTTGCTAAGATATTGAATTGGGAGATGTCTAGAAGTCAAATCAAAGGCGTTATGTGTGCTGAATAGGGCTCTACCCCTGAATAGCCCTAGATTCCAGGATACTGATTTTTTTTTTTCTGCTTATTTGTTAGTATAGCCAGTAAATCCTATCTTCATTAACACAGTGTTAAAAATCCTCCTTTTCTCCATTTGCTTCTCCGGGAAATTACACCTCTGCATCTCTTTTCTGTGAAATAGATTGTTTATAGTCTCCATCCTACTGAAACTACTTAGTTTTAGAAACTGAAACCTCAGTTCGTGGTAACTCTTTTCAAACTAGAGGGAGGTGTAATAGGCATCTGCCCATTTCCAGACTTTGCTCCTATCTTTGGGACATCAGGGAAATTGTCAGTAATTGCCCAGGGGCTCAAGAAGTCTGAACTCCAGAATGAGGTCTAGGCTAAGCAGTGCTGTGTGTAGCTGAGTGACACATGACTGCAGAGTTCCATGCTTTTCTGAGCTACCTTGCCTTCATCCATAAATGCTGCGAGCACTCAATGGGATGAGGTATACAAAAGCCTTTTGTAAACTGCAGGATGCTGTCCAAATGTGAGTTTTCTGGGAGTGGTAACGCTGTAGCATTCCACACCGGTAGCATCATCCCACACCACATACCCCACTGCCTGTTGCAAACACTCTTCCAGACATGACCTGACAGTACAATGTGCTTGTTCAGCTGGGCCTAATAGGTCCTATCTTGCCAGGCGCCAGGCTTCTAAATCCAAAGGATCAGTTCTCTGCAAAGACAACTCCTGGAGGAAGAGAAAAAAATCAGTTCATTAGCACTCAGGGTCCCATTTCCTTTACTCATGGTAATTAGCTGCACAGTGGCACCCTCCTGGGGAGGAAAGAGCCTGCAGCACTCTGAACTGGACAGGGCACTTTATCTTGTCTTCCTCCTCACAAACTCCTGGTCTCCTGGTGTGCTCCATGCAGGCTCATCCTGGGGACAGTTCAGATTTCGAGACTCAGATTAATGTCCCCTTTACCCCAAAGGCACACTGATTAAGGCATCTTTTCAAAACCATTGTGTCAACATTCCTAGCAGAGGCTGGCTTCTCAGAATTATACCCCAAACCTGGATTTCCTCAGAATCTCCATGATTCCCTCAACAAGAAAGATACGTAGCAATGTAGCATGGAACCTCAAAAATTGGAGGTACCCAATGTGTCAGAGAAGACACATGGGCTCAGCATGAAGTCTATCAGGGGACAAAGTATGGCTTTGAATGGAGTATGGGATCTGAATGTTTGGGTTATTCTCAGTTTCCCCAGTCCCTGTGCCTTTGGAGAAATCCTTTGGCCTTTCTCAGTCTTGGTTTCCTCATTGATAAAACCATTCTTTCATTGATGCTGCAAACACTTATTGACTATTTGTCATATACTTGTCCCAATTTCAAACTCTTGGTATAAAACCAAGAACAAAATGCAAGCCCTGCTCTCATAGAACTGTACTGAAGTAGCAGGGCACAGGTAATAAATGAATGGCCACCACAGAAGGAAGTGCTAAGGACACAGAGATAAAATACTGTAAGCACAGAGAGCAGACAGGAGAGTGGGTTGTTTTATGCTGCTAGGTCAGAAGAGGTCTGTAAGGTCTTTTACAAGCAAGGTAAGCTGGGCATTCATCCAGAGGAAAGATGATTCCAGACAAAAGCAGTAGCAGTTGTGAAGAGCCTGAGGCAGGAGTGAATATAGAGGACTCAGAGAGAAGCAGTGAGAAAAAGTGGTAAGCTATCCTGGTAGAGCAGTGAGGCAGAAAAGATAGAGTGGGGATTTTGAAAATTATTTTGAGGTAGAGGTATAATAAATTGTTATAGTGGTTGGAATCCAGGTTGGACATTTCTGAATTCTCAGTTTCTTCTTAAAAATGAAATAAAGTGAGATAGAATCTCAGAATTGTTTTGAGTTGCATTTCTCTGATGACTAAGGATGTTGAGCATTTCTTTAAGTGTCTCAGCCATTAGAGATTCCTCTTTTGTAAATTCTCAGTTTAGCTCTGTACCCCATTTTTTGATTGGATTAATTGGTTTCTTGGTGTTTAATTTCTTAAGTACTTTGTAAATTATGGATATTAGCCTTCTGTTGGATTTGGATCTTTTCCCAATCTGAAGGTTGCCATTTTATTTTAACGACAGTGTCCTTTGCCTTACAGAAGCTTATCAGTTTCATAAGGTCCCATTTGTTGATTGTTGGTCTTAGAGCCTGAGCTATTGGTGTTCTGTTGAAGTTGTCACCTATATAAGAGAAGGAAGAATAGAGAGACCTGGAGGGGTCAAGATGAAGATCAACAGAACCGTCTAACCTAGGCCCCTAGAGGCTTACAGAGACAGAAACACTAACCAAAATAAGAAGAAAAAAGCTTAGCGGTGCGTGACCTAGACCCCCTATACAAATATAGAAGATAGGCAACTTGGTCATCATGCAGATCACTTAACAAGTAGGGGTGGAGCTCTCTCAGTCATGGACTTTGTTACCTGTTAGTGGGACACTTTACCTTAGTGGAGCTGCCAAGTTGGGCCCCAGAGCAAGAGGAAGCTTTTAGCCCTGTTGTGACTGATGAACTGAGGGGGGCTGATATGTGGAGTCCCCCATGCCAGAGGAGTAGGATAGGTGGGAGAGGGGGTAGAGGGTGGGAAGGAGGAACCAGGAGGGAGGGGGGCTGTGATGGAGATGTAACTCGAATTAATAAATAAACATATATATATGTATATGTTTATAATATAATAAACATATATATATATGTTATATATATGAAAGTGTGTGGGGGGTGCTGGAGAATGGCTCAGCTGTTAAGAGCACTGGCTGCTCTTCCAAAGGACCTGACAGCACCCAGCACCCACATGGCAGTTCACAGCTATCACAGCCAGGCCTGGTGGTACACGCCTTTAATCCCAGCACTGGAGAGGCAGAGGCAGGCAGATCTCTGTGAGTTTGAGGCTAGTCTGGTCTACAAAGTGAGCCCAAGACAGCCAGTGCTACACAGAGAAATCCTGTCTCAAAAAAACAAAACAACAACAACAAAACCCAATGAAATAAAGGTAGACATAGATCGTAAAATATTAGGGAAACTGTATTCAAAGTGAAGAAGTGATAAAGATTAGGAAAGAATAAACTGCCAAGACTGATAGTAACAGTTGTGAGTGAAGGTAGTCAATGGCCCTGACTATTATTTAGAGTTTCCTTTTATTTGGTTCAAGAGAAGGAGTTTGGTTTCTATGGGTGTGGTTTTGGGTGAGTCTCTAGTTTGACTGACAGGTTTGGATTTTATGAACCTTTGCTTACTATGCATAACCCTTTCTATAATATAGTAGCTGATTTTAATAATTTGACCCAATTATTCATAGACTTAAAATAGTAAATATTTTTCTTCCCAAAAGTTTGCTTTGTGGATATGGTTTGGCTGATCGTGCATGCACTCAAAGCTAGTTCAGGCCAGATCAACTGCCCCAGATTTGTATCCAGATATAACTAGACTATGACTGGATAGAACCTAAGTTTGTTGGTCATTAAGAGGAGGAGTCCGGGTTGCTAAGTTATTCCCTATGCTTGACTGACTCAAAATGACTGTTTTTATAGGTCAAAAGTGATTGTTCAACAGCAGCAGTTTAATGTGGTTTAACCTAATATGTGCAGGTGTGAAGCACTATTGTTATTGTTATTGTTGTTATTCAAGGTCACCTGGCTATTACCACCTTTAAAAACAAAAGGGTTTCCCATTATTTTGGCAATATTAATTTGAAGATATTTCTTCTTTCTACTGAGCATGGGTCTGCTTCCTTCCAGTGTTTACCCAGAGTCAGTAGTTTTGACTTCTAAGCCAGGCAGATTCTCTGCCTTTATTCTTCACTGAATTTATATACTGTCTTCTGACTCGTCTTAGCAGAGACAGATGCTATTTTCACCACCATGATCCTGACTGCCATCTTTCCCGCAAAAGTAAGAGGTGACCACAGAACCTCAGACAAAAGTCTTCAGAAGATGGACATGAGGACACCCCACATTTAGTGCTTGGCTACACCCATGCCAGCCATTATGACCTCGGCTCTTTGCAGCATGTACTGTGTGAGCCAATCTGGCATTTAAAAAAATAGCCTTCAAGTGTCACAATGACCAGACCCTTTCTGCTATCATAATCTAGATCTGTGTTCTCTCTGGTTTGAGACTACAGACCTGGATTCTAGCATAAATGCCATTTAGCAGCCATGTGACCTTGAACAAACTACTGAAACTTTCTTTTTTTTTTTTGGTTTTTCGAGACAGGGTTTCTCTGAATATCTCTGGCTGTCCTGGACTCACTTTGTAGACCAGGCTGGCCTCGAACTCACAAAGATCCGCCTGCCTCTACCTCCCAAGTGCTGGGATTAAAGGCGTGCGCCACCACCGCCCGGCTACTGAAACTTTCTGAATCTTAGTTTTTCTTTCTTTCTGTGACATTCACTGAAATGCCCTGAGGGTTGAAGATGTTTAGGAAGCAACCCATGGAAAGAATAAATCTAGAATTTATTTAGCCAGTTAGTCAGTCCCTTTCATATATGTGATGAGAGAGGTAACTTCTTTGAATCCTGAGCTTCCGAGGTCAGGTCTTCAAGCAGCTTCTCTTACCCTCCATTCCTTACACCCCATGGGACAGCTAGGAGAAAACATTCAAGCATAGGGCCATTAGTTGACTATGTAGGTTTAATGCCAGGATCCGAATATCACATTCTCAGGCCAGGGAATTGTCATTGTATCTTGAGTCTACCATCCTGATGCCTTTTTAGGAATGTTGGAATAGTGGCAAACAAACTAGATTTTCAGGAGCCTACATGTTCAGATGTTATGAACCACTTACTTTTACTTAGAACACATGACTTTTGGGGGTGATAGAGCTACAGGATTGAGTTTAGGGCCTCATGTATGCTAAGTGCATGCTCTTACACTGAGCTACCCTCCAGCCCTGATCACACGGCTTCTGTATCTACAGAATTTATTGCAAATCAGAGCAAGGACAAGCTTGTAGATGGTTGACTGTGAGGCCTTCCCTCCAAGCTGTGCTTCTGTTGTGAGATGTGGTGCCCACTCAGCGCCCACTCTGCCTCTCAGTCTTCAAGATCATTGTAGAAAAGGGAGACAAAGGCAGCTTACTCTTATTTAAAGACTAGTGCCAATGCCTGGGAGGCAAGGGCAGGAACTGGGAGGGAGGCTGGAACTCTGTGAGTTTGAGGTCAGCCTGGTCTATATGGTGAGTCTCATGCCAGCAAGGGTTGCATAGTGAGATCCTGTCTCAGAAAAGGGGGGTGGGGACTCAAATTAGTACTTACTTGTTCACAGAAAGCCACCGTACCAAGTACTCCTCCTCTACCACCTCAGCAGCCACTCACCTACCTCTGTGACTGCCACTATCTTGCTTTCAGTGTAAAACCACAGCCATCGTCTAAAAAAGAACAAGAAGTAACTTATTCTGGAGCCAAATTTGAGCAGTCCCATCCTGGGAAACACCAGGTTGTGTGTTGCCACGTGGAAGCAGTTCATGGAATTTTATAGTAAAAGGACAAAGGAAACCATAAATCCAGGTAAGACATGCAGTTACCCCAAGAAGAGAGCAATCTCTCTTATGGCCTCAGATGCGATTGGATGACAATCTTAACTTTGGGGCTGATGGAAACTAATGGTCTGTTAAGTTAATAGATTCCCAAAAGGTTTTGATCCATTAGTCACGGGGTTTTAGATTCTACTCAGAGGTGAGGAAGGAACAATGTGCAGAGGGCAGAGATTGGTCTAAGACAAGAAATTAGGCTCCGGATCTGCACCACTCCAACCTTCTACATCAGTTCGTCCTCTCTCAGTCAATCAGTCTTTGCAGACACAGACCCCTTCTAGGAATTCTTGCTCACAGAGTTTTTTGTACCCTGTGTAGTTTATTGAAGCGTTGACAGTTTGAGGGACTGTAACATGAGAAATAAGAACACGCCCTTAAAGGAAAATACAAATCCCTCCTTCTTCCCACAAGTTGATGCCATCTAGAAAGTACTACCTCTCAACCCTTTGCAGCCAAGTTTCTTAAACAGCATTGTTCTGATTTACTCATTCACCCAGCATTGTACTCTAGCTTCTGTTTCCCGTGAGCCTACCAAACAGATTTTGTGGCAGTTAAAAAACTTAATAGTGATTTTCAGTTATTTCTTCTGTTGTAGGATCATTTTTTTAAGAACTTAAATAACAACTTTTACATAAAAGTAAAACGAATTCATATCAAATTCTATTTAATCACCAACAACTGAGGACTATTCACAGTAAGATATTTCAGCTGATTCAAAGGAAAATTCGTAGTGCCACCTTTATATAGGAATTTCCAAAGTGAATAATTTTATAAATATAAAAACAAGCCGGGCGGTGGTGGTGCACGCCTTTAATCCCAGCACTTGGGAGGCAGAGGCAGGCGGATCTTTGCGAGTTCGAGGCCAGCCTGGTCTACAAAGTGAGTCCAGGACAGCCAGAGCTACACAGAGAAACCCTGTCTCGAAAAAACCAAAGAAAAAAAAATATATATATATACAAGTTTTTCCACCTAACCCATTGCATTCTATTGGATATGATTAATTCACATCCCAGCGAGCAAGACTCATCCCATTCCAGCTTTTTTGTTTTGTTTTGCAATTCAAAGAGTTGTATTTCAGTGTCAGACAACTTGGAAGGTAAGATAAGACACTCAATGATTTAAAAAACAAATCTTTTCTGACCATTATTCTCATGTTGCTTACAGCTTCCGACGTTTCAGACCACTCCTCTTTTGCTCTGTTGACCTCTCAGAGCATCCCACTTCTTTCTGGCCAGATCTCCTCACTAGGATGGACTCTTTTGCCCTTACCTGTCCTTCAGAGTAGATATCCTGCAGGTTTGATGCAAGGCTCCCTCTCCCTGTCCACACTCATTTGACGGTTGTCACGTCTATTCTTTCATTGTCATACCACCAAGTTTGCAAGGATGACTCCAAAACCTCTACTTCTACCATGGCTTCTTTATGGGCCACACATTTTCATTTACTTCCTTGCACAAGACCTCAGAAATGATGGGCTCCGCCAGAAACCCTCTTTAACTCTGGTCTTTAATGCAAACTCTTGGAAGCCTGATCTCTCTCTTCCCTTCCTTTGCCCTCACATATACCACATGCCTCCTTTCTCAGTTCCACTCTGGCTGTTTCTCTGCCTCCTGTCTGCCTGACCCAGGCTTTCCTTTTTCACCTCTACATTAACAACAGAACATCTTCTCTAAATCTCCTGCCTCCAGCTTGATGCTGTCCACTCCATATCCGACAGTGCGGCTGGAAGAATCCTCCAAAATTAAGTCTTATGTGACACTCATTCCTGAACTCCCTGCTCTCCCTGTCAGGGTTGGGATAAATTAAGCACAAGTACTTAGCTGATTGGGTTCCTCCATAAACTGAATTCCTTTTCTGCAGCCTCATCATTGGTTGAGCCCCTTCCTAGGTTTTAGAACAACATGGATCTTATTGTCACATGAGGCATGCTAACTTTCACTTTCCTGAACTATTTGGAATGAATGGGAATTGTCTCCTGGAAAGACATTTGCCCATTCACCTTCCTCTTCCTTGACTAACTCACAGACACTTGAGTAAAGATAGTCTAAAAAGAGACTTGGACCTTTTTGTTCGTCAGCAGCCAAATCAGGTCCAGTCACCCATATTCAATAAGCCACCAAAAATTCATGAAACCACTTCCATGATGGAACATGGCATTAGGGTAACCCAAAGTTATGTCCCTGGGCAATGGCTACTCAAAATGGCTCCAGAATAAACTACCTCTTATTCCCTTTAAGATGAGAACTATGGTTTTAGCATCAACAGTGCACAGATTTAGGTTACCTAAAACTCCATGTTCCAACATGGTAACAGCTTAATGAATTTTTAAATAATAGCAGAACAAAGAAAATCATAACTCAAGGCATTTAAAAATATATTGATGAAAACATTAAGTAGGTGGTTTATAAGAAAGTGGAGAAGCCTCTATTACAGGCGTCAGATATCTGATGATATTCCTGGCCTTTTGATTGACCAAAAACCAGGGTTTTTTAAGTTAAATACACTCCAAAAAAGATTTTAAAAAATTGTTAGTCACTGGATGCTTGGTCCAGCATAGAGGCAGGCAAAAACTGGCTGTTTAGGGAGCTAACGATAGCCAGAGATAAGTAGTAATTAGGCTCCGGACCTGTAACTTTTTAATGTCTCCACAGTCATTGAAGTTCTGACCAGTTAATTGCCTGGTAGAAGATTCAGCTGAAGGTGCAAGTTTTTTCTGGAACTGTTGTTCACTCTGTCAGTTCTCCTACAAGTAAAGGAAGGAATTGGATGTTCTGTAAACTGTTAAGCTATAACTCTGTGTTAGGAGAATTTCCCAGAAAACTGAGGTCATCTCAAGCATCAAGAATGCTCTCTGTGATGGGGATTCCATGAGCAGTCTGAAGGGAGCCGGTGAGTAGACTAGTGAGGAGGAAGAGGAACAGGGTGCTCTGGGACAGGGATATGCTGGAAAGAAGATAGGTACCCAGTGCGGAGATCCACACCCACTCTTCTTCAATGCTCCCTAAGCCTTAGATGGAAGAGTTAGATGCATTGTAGATTTATCAATTGGGTGTGGACACCCTATGTTCACTTAGTCTCTGCAGTTTTACCGGTTGTTGATTTCTGTAATAATCTCCATCTGCTGGAAGAAGGAGCTTTCTTTGGTGAGGTGCACTTACCTGTGAGTATAAGGATAAATATTTAGAATATAGTTGGCAATGAATTGGTTTAGGAAGATGGCAGTGGCAAGTTTCCCACTGAGGATCTATGACCTCTGCAGCTCCAGCTGGTTGACTGGGTTTGCAGTACTAGGCATGAATTCCCTCCTAGTAAGCAGGCCTTAAGTCCAGTTAGACAACTGTTAGTTACCCAAGTACCAATATGGCATCATTGTAGATACCTTGCCAGGCTAGTCATTGATGTGGTTCACAGGTTTTACAGCTGGTTAGAACTGTTGGTTGCTTCTTTTCCCCTCTGGGCAGCTTGTCTGCACCTTCCAATAGTACAGAGCTGGTCTCCAGGGAGGATGCTTGCAGGTCAGTTCCAACTTAATTTTTCCAGTTCCCGTGTGTTTAATATGTCATGTCTTCAGGAACAGGGGCCTACATTCAAGTTCTCTAAGGTCCAAGAGACTCCCAAAATAATAAAGGTTATTTCTATTTGCCCTTGATTGCTTCCTGAAACTTGATTTGCTTTTTGGTTTTATAGAAGGTCACAGTTAAGAGATTTCTTGGAGTTTCAGAAGACGTTGGACTTAAAAACAGCATTGAAACATTGAACGATTATGGGAACTTTAAAAAAGGGGACTAAATAGATTTTGAATTATAAGATGGTCACAAGTCTATGAGGACCAGGAAATGGAATATGATGGTTTGTGTGAGAAATGTTGATTTGACTACAGGCTCACATATTTAAATTTGTGGTTTGAAGTTAGTGCCCCTTTCGGGGAGGTTTATGGACTCTAGGAGGAATAATCTTGTTGGACAAAGTAAGTCACTAGGGACAGATTTTGAAGGGTTTTTTGTTGGTGTTTTTGTTTTGTTTTGTTTTTCAACACAGGGTTTCTCTGTGTAGTCCTGGCTGTCCTGGAACTCACTCTGTAGACCAGGCTGGCCTTGAACTCAGAGATCCACTTGCCTCTGCCTCCCTGGTGCTGGGATTAAAGGCGTGCGTGAGACTACCGCCCAGCTAACTCTGATGGTTTTTAATATCACCCCATGTCGAGTTTACTCTCCTGGTTCTTACATGTGGATGGAAGCATTTCCTGTTCTGGATTGTCTCTCTATAACTGTAAGCATTAATAAACTCTTCCTTGTGTGAGTTACTTTTGGTTGTGGCATTTCATTATAGCAACAGAAAAGTAGCTAGTATAGGGATCTAGTTTTAGTCATCTACATGTGAATATTCAGTTTCCCTAGAGTCCTTTGTTGATAAAGCTATATTTTTCCCAATGTACACATTTGCCATATTTGTCAAAAGTTAAAAGCTTGGGTCTAGGTCTTCTATTTGATTCCATTGCTCTACATTCTTGATTGTTGTTACTGCTAAGATGTCTGGGAACATTCAGTTGGTCCACCAACTAGAATTAGACTTGATAGTAGTAATCAGAGTTTCTGAAGGCTTGGCTAACTTTGGTCTGTCGTCAGGATGAAACTCCCCAATGATGTATGTTTTGAACCATTCTTGTACATCAGTAGAGTGCCCACCATCCTGAAAGTTCTCAGGAGCGTCTCCCCTAGTTTTCTCTCTTAGGACTTCTTCCTCGCCAGGATGCTCTTCCAGAAACTGGTCAGATGGTACACCCTGTGGTGCAGCCACCCATGTGCTCTTGCTGTCTTCATGCTTCTGAATCTCTTCAGGGTGTGGTACTTCACATCCTTGTGTGTTTGCCCTGCCATCTCAGAACAGCAAGCCTCCTGGCTCCAGCAACACAGCCGTGCAAGATTGTGCACTGTTTGCCTAGGGTGTCTTACATATGGAATCATCTCATTTGTAAAAAAACTTTGACTTCTTCCTTTCCTATTTGTATCCCTTTTATTCTCTTCTCTTGTTTTATTGCTCCAGCTAAACATTCAAGCATAATACTGAGTATATTGAAAAAAGAATACAGAAAGTGGATATTCCTGGATTAAATAGATTTTGAGTTATGAGATGGTCACAAGTCTATGGGGTTTTTGTTGTTGTTGTTGGGATGAACTGTTCACTGTACCAGGCCAGGGAGCTGGAGAGATGGCTCAGCAGTTGGGAGCACTGGCTGCTCTTCCAGAAGGACCCAGGTTCAATTCCCAACACCCCCATGGCAGCTCACTGTACCAGGCCATGTGTGGCATGTAGATGAGATTTGGCGCATCGTTCAATTGACCCTGAGTGAAGTTAAAGG
>CAJQZJ010032773.1:2849826-2869617 GCA_907164525.1 Lophiomys imhausi
CCCCCCCGTTATGCTCTCTTTCCCCTTCTACTTCTGCACTTCCTTTCCCACCTAGTCCATGTTCTACCTTCATGCCTTTTATATTTCTGTATCAATTTCATTAGGGACACATGAAGGAGGATGGGTGATGGTTTGTTTTTAGAAGCAGCTATCCCTTACCAGTGTTACGCCAATGAAAAGATGTATCTCCTCCTGTGGACCATTAACTGCATCTAAATCCTCAGAAAGGGGAAGACTGGCCCTTACACTTTCCATGAAGGCTGTTGATTGGCCCATCCTTGTACAGGTCTGTGCAAGTAGTCACAGCCGCTGTGAGTTCAGGAGCTCATCTTGTCATAGCTGAAAGTCAGTGTTCCAAGGCATTTTCCCTCTTCTTAGGGGCTTAAATTCTTTCTGATCCTTCTCCAATAATAGTCCTGAGTCTTGTAGGGGGTGACACAGATGTTCCATTTATTTCTGAGCTTTCTACAATCCCCTCTTCTCAGTACTTTTACCAATTATGAGTCTCTGAAATCGCCACTGCATAATGAAGCTTCTCTGATCAAAGTTAACATTATAGGGAATCTATGATCATAAATATAGTTATTTAGAAGGTCATTTGATAGCACATCATGTCCACTTAGGAAAACAACGGCAAGAGCGTCCTCTCAAAGTCCTATGACCTCTCCAGCCATTGGGTTTACATAAAACATTGATTACCTCCATAACAGACTTACCACTATTGCCCCAGTGGGGTTGCCTTGCCTAGCTGGTCAGTATTACAGCACACAGGGTCCATAGCTGAAATGATGATAATTCTTTCCCGGCAGCCTATGCAGAACCACCTGGAACTATGAAGACAAGCAGAATGGAAGTTCTTAGCTCAGTTCCAGCTTGAACTCTCTGTGTCTTGCAACCAAGGCATGCAGGGCCATCAGCAATAAGATCTTACTATCCTGTTCTGGTGGGCAGCCCACAGCAGTGGCAAGTTGCCTGTATTGTTTGGGGGTGGGAAGGGTTAAGAGCCTTCCTGACCTATAACTCATAGAAGAATGACTCACCTCTGGCCCGGGAAACTTTGTTTAATCACCTCTGGCTTCTGAGAGCAGCTTTATTCACTCACATGAAGTACCTCTGTTGGAACTTAAATTTTTTGATTACTTATTAAGTATTGTATTTCCTTATGGCTTCTTCATACATCATTAGTTTTGGTTGCCACTCCTTCAAATCTTCCCACCCTGCTACACACTGAAACCTTTCCACCCCAATATGAAACTTCTATTTTGATATCACACGCTTTCTTCTGTTCTCCAGCTAAGGACACTTTTCACCTCCTTACGAACCCCTTTCCACTTTCCTGGGATATATACTTACTCGGTTATGTAAAAGCACACACACACACGAAATCTAGAAGCTAAAATCTACACATGAGAGAGAACATGTGGTATTTCTGAGTTACCTTGTCTAATATATACTTCTAGCCCCCTTTTCTGAAAATTTCATGTTTTTATTTTCCTTTATGGCTGAATAAAATTCCGTTGTATATTTTTGTCACATTTTCATTATCTGTTCATCAGTTCATGGACTTTTAAGCTAATACCATTTTCTCCGTTTTTTTTTTTTTTTTGTGAGTAAGGCATCCTTCAGTATGCATGTGTAAGTATCTCTGGGATAGGATAAGGAATTCTTTAAGGGAGTGCCCGGAAGTGATATAACTTAAGTGATACATTAGTTCAGCTCTTGGCGTTTTGAGAAATCTCCTCACTAATTTCCATAATGTCTCTACTGGTTTACATTTCCACCAACAGAGAAGAGTCCTCCTTTCTTGCTGGGTATGGTGGTGCTCGCGTTTCATCCCAGCGCAGAGGCAGAGGCAGGTGGATCTCTGAGTTCCAGGCCAGCCTGGTCTTCAGAGGGAGTTTCCCGACAGCCAGGGCTACACAGAGAAACCCTGTCTCGAAAAACAAACAAACAAAGAGTTCTCCTTTCTTCACATACTTGGCAGCTTGTTATTATGCATTTTGCTTGATGACCCCGCCATTCTGACTGGGTTCAATGTCATTTTAAATAGCACTTCAGTGGTGGCCAATGTTGTTTATGTCTTGAAAACATTCGTAAGTCATTTGTGTTCTTCCTTGGAACACTATTTAGTTTGATGTGTCATTCTTAGGTGGGTGGTTGTTTTCTTGGTGTTTAGGGTTTATGGCTGCTTTAGTTCTTTGTATATTCTAGATAGTAACCCTCTGGCAAATATAGAGCCAGTTTATTATTTTTTTTCATTCTAGAAGCATCCTCTTCATTCAAATGATGGTGTTCTTTGCTGTACAGAAACATTTCATCTCATTTGGTCTCATTTATCAATTGTTGGTCTTTTAAAAATCATTTCTTTATTTTAAATAAAAAAATAGTTTTGGGGTTGGAGAGATGGCTCAATGTTTAAGAGCACTCTGCTCTTCCAAAGGTCCTGAGTTCAATTCCCAGCACCCACATGGTGGGTCACAATCATCTATAATGAGATCTGGTGCCTTCTTCTACATGTGTAAGGTCCATTTGAGTTGTAGTGTTTTTTAACCCCAGAGTTTCTGCCTATTTTTTTTTTCATTAACTGCCAATTTTTGAGAGTAAGGCATTAAAATCACTCACTATCACTATGTTGGAGTCAATCTGTTGTCTTAGATCTAATCACATTTCTTTTACAAGTTTGGATGTCCCTGTGTTTGGGGGCATATATGCTTAGGATTTCAGCATCCTACAGATGGATTTTTTTCCATTTAATGAGTATGAAGTTGTCCCTCCTTATCTCTTCTGAGTAGTTTTGTTTTGAAGTTTATTTTGTCAGAAATTAAAATTGTTACTCCTGTTTCTTTTTCTTTTTTCTAGGTTTTTTGAGACAGGGTTTCTCTGTGTATCCTTGACTGTCCTGGACTCACTTTGTAGACCAGGCTGGCCTTGAACTCACAGAGATCCGCCTGCCTCTGCCTCCTGAGTGCTGGGATTAAAGGCGTGAGCCACCACGCCCGGCATGTTACTCCTGTTTCTTAGTTCCCTTTGCTTAAAATTTCACTTTGCATCCTTTTACCCTACTGCAGTGCCTGGGAGGCAACAACAAAATAATATGTATCTTTTTATTGGGGAATCGAGACCATTCATACTTAGTTATTATTGAGAATGTGTATAACTTCATATCATTTCACTAATGTTACAGTGTTTTAGCAGGTATCTTTTGGAGACCTCGAACTCAGAGGTGTTTTTATTTTGCTTTGTAACTGGGGATGTGTGTGTGTGTCACCTTTGGCTTTGAACTACCCAGTGGAACCTGGAGGACTCACCAGTGGAACCCAGTGCACCACTGCTAACAATGACTGCTGTGTCCCCCGAATCTATCAGTAAAAGAGGACCCATGAGACACTCCCCCAAAAGTTGGCTGACCACCGACAGGTCCAATCTTGTGCAGATTGCCCAGATGCTGTGAGCTCGTGGTCTCAACAAGGCATATTATGGCCCTAAATCTCAGTTCTTATGTTCTTTCTACCCCTTCCTCTGAAATATTTGCTGGGGCTTACCAGCGTTGTGCATTTATTCTTAGCACGTAGAGCCACTATCTAAGCCACTTTGGGTCTCTGCATTTGCTGCCATCATTTCAGAGAGAAGCTTTTTAGACCAGGACTGAGAGTAGCATTCGCCTGTGGTTACACACATGATATATGGAAGGTAGTTTTGTGACGTTTCAGTTTAGTGAAACAGAAAATATTATATATATAAAATATACAATGTGTTATATGTAACATAATGTGTACATATGTATAGAATATATATAGGATATATATCTATATCATATACTTCTGTATATGATATATTAGTAGACTGGCTTATAGGATGCACTCTGGGTAGCCCAATGATGTCTGCCTCACATTGGAAAGACAGAATCCAGTAGTAGCTCCATCCACAACGCTGATGTCTCAGCAATCTAGTCTAGCACTGGTGTCCTGGAAGATTCCTGGAGAGCTGCTCATCTTCAGTCTGTGTTGTAATCCCAAAGAATTGGGTTCTAATACTGCTGAAAGAATGTCTCAGGAAGAGGCTAGCTGACCTTGCCAGTGAGAGTGTGGGAGAGCAGGCAAAATGCAAAGTTGTCTTCTGAGTCCTTCTGTGGACTGACACCAGCTAGTGGGCAGAGAGGGCGCTTCTGGCTCTGTCCCAGCTTGACTTCCATCTTCCAACCTCTGTGTGTGTGCATGCATGTGTGTACGTGTGTTTATATGTCTGTGTGTAAATGCGTGTGTGTATGTGTGTGTGTCGCTTTCTCAGCTAAGACCCCACTCTGTGTTCATTGATTTTTTTTCATTTTTTTCTAGTTTATTACATTCTGCTCTGATGTTAATTGTTTATTTGTGACTTCTGCTTTTTGCTTCTCTTGCTTGTTCAAGGCTGAAGGAATAGCATCAAGTTTTTACTTTGGGCCTTTCTCATTTTTGAATTTCCTTCTCAGGACTGCTTTGATTGTATCCCACAAATTTTGGCATGCTATATCTTTATTTTAATTATATTATTAGGGTTTTAAAGATTTCCTTCTTAATTTCTTCCATGGTCCATTCAGTAGTATCTAACTTCCACTAATTTGTGAATTTCCTGTAGATTCTCTTATTGATTTCTAGCTTTATTCCATTATATAGATAGAAGAAATTATTTCAATTTGGCTGTTTTTAACTAGCTTTGTGTCATAGTGTATGACCTATTTTAAGTGAGTTCCATCGACTGCTGAAAAAAATTATGTGTTCTGCAGTGTTTAGATGGAATTTTCTGTAGATATCTGTTATGTCCACTTGGTATGATATTTGATATGAGTTAGTGCCATTTAACTCAGATAGGTTTAATCAGTGACTTGACATTTAGGACTATTTGTTTTATGAAATTGGTTTCATTTGTGTTTCGTATGTATATGTTTAAAATTGGATTGTCTTCTTGAAGGGTTCTTCCTTTACTCAGAACGAAGTGACATCATTTATCTCTTCTGAGTATTTTTTATTTGAAGTCTATTTTGTCAGCTCTTAGAACATGAGACCTGAATTTTTTCCTAGTCTTTTGTCTGGAATGACTTTTACACTCTTCACAAGTGAGACCTAACTTTAATCGTGAAGGGTGTTTCTTGGAGGTAACAAATAAATGGATCCCAGGTTTTCATCCAGTGTACAAGTCTGTGACTTTAAAGAATTCTTTTAAAATTTGTTTATTATCATTATGTGGGTATATTATATGTGTGTATGATGTATGTGTGTATGGAGTGTGAGTGTGTGGTGAGTGTATGGTGTGTGAGTGTATGGTGTGTGTGTGTCTGTGTATCAAGGCATATGTGTGGGGGTTGAAGGATAGTTTTACAAAGTCCTCCTTTTCACATTTTTGTGGATTTCAGGAATCACACCCAGACCATTAGGCTTATACAGCAAGCATTTTGCTTGCTGATTCATGTCACTGGATTTCGGTATCATTTGATTGGGGAATTGAGACTGTTACTTGCAACAGAATATTTTTATTTAATACACTTACATTTATTTATTTTTTGTTTATTTATTACTTCAAGTTACATCTCCATCACAGTGCCCTCTTTCTACCCCTCCTGGTTCCACTGTCCCACTCTCTCCCCCCTCCCTCCTATCCTACTCCTCCAGAGTGGAGTGTCCTTACATATCAGTCCCCCCACCAAGTTCAGCAGTCATATGAGGGCTAAGAGCTTCCTCATGTACTGGGGGCCTACAAGGCAACACCACTAGGGCAAAGTGTCTCATTGACACTTTGGTAACAAAGTCTATGTTCCTCTTCCTTTTGGTGTGTTGGTTGTAGGATAGTTATCCTGTACTATAGCTAAAATCCAATTATAAATGAACAGATGCCTTGTGCATCTTTCTGAGTCTGGGTTAGCTCACTCAGGATGAGCTTTTCTAGTTCCATCCATTTGGCTGCAAATTGTATGATTTCCTTGTTTCTGATAGCTGAGTAGTATTCCATTGTGTAGATGTTCCACAGCTTTTTTTTTTTTTACCCATTCTTTAGTTGAGGGACATCTGGGTTGTTTCCAGTTTCTAGCTATTACAAATAAAGCTGCTATGAACATAGATGAGGACATGTCCTTGTGGTTTGGTGAGGAATCATTTGGATGTATACCCAGGAGTGGTATGGCTGAGTCTTGAGGTAGAGCTATTCCAAGTTTTCTAAGATATCTCCAGACTGACCTCCATAGTGGTTGTACAAGTTTGTACTCCCACCAGCAATGGAGGAGTGTTCCCCTTTCTCCACAACCTCGCCAGCATGTTCTGTCATTTGAGTTTTTTAGCTTAGCCATTCTGACAGGTGGGAGGTGGAATCTTAGAGTCATCTTGAGTTGTATTTCTCTGATGATTAAGGATGTTGAGCATTTCTTTAAGTGTCTCTCAGTCATTAGACATTCCTCCTTTGTGAATTCTCTGTTTAACTCTGTTCCCCATTTTTTAAATTGGATTATTTTGTTTCTTGGCATTTAATTTCTTGAGTTCTTTGTAAATTATGGATATTAGCCCTCCGTTGGATGTGGAGTTGGTAAAGATCTTTTCCCAATCTGTAAGTTACTGTTTTGTTTGAATATCAGTGTCTTTTGCCTTACAGAAGCTTTTCAGTTTCATGAGGTCCTATTTATTGATTGTTGGTCTTAGAGCCTGAGCTATTGGTGTTCTGTTCAGGAAGTTGTCACCTGTGCCAATGAGTTCGAGGGTTTTCCCCACTTTCTCTTCTATTAGATTTAGTGTGTAAGGCTTTATGTTAAGGTCTTTGATCCACTTGGACTTAAGTTTTGTGCAAGGTGATAAGTATGGATCTATTTGCATTCTTTTACATGTCAACATCCAATTAGACCAGCATCATTTGTTGAAGATGCTGTCCTTTCTCTATTGTACGGTTTTGGCTTCTTTGTTAAAAATCAAGTGACCATAGGTTTGTGGGTTCATTTCTGGGTCTTCAATTCGATTCCATTGATCTACTGGTCTGTTTCTATACCAGTACCATGCTGTTTTTATTACTATTGGTCTGTAGTACAGCTTGATTCTGGGATGGTGATACTTCCAGATGTTGTTTTATTGTACAGGATTGATTTAGCTATTCTGGGTTTTTGGTTATTCCATATAAAGTTGAAAATTGTTTTATCCAAGTCTGTAAAGAATTGTGTTGGTATTTTGATAGGAATTGCATTGAATCTGTATATTGCTTTTGGCAGAATGGCCATTTTTATTATGTTGAGCCTACCTATCCATGAGCATGGAAGATCTTTCCATCTTCTGATGTCCTCTTCAATTTCTTTCTTCAAGGATTTGAAGTTCTTGTCATACAGGTCTTTCACTTGCTTGGTTAGCATTAGCCCCAGGTATTTTATATTGTTTGTGGCTATTGTGAAGGGTGTTGTTTCCCTAATTTCTTTCTCAACCCATTTATCTTTTGTAAAAAGAAGGGCTTCTGATTTTTTTTTTTTAGTTAATTTTGTAGCCAGCCACCTTGCTGAAGGTGTTTATCTGTTGTATTAGTTCTCTGGTGGAATTTTTGGGATCACTTATGTATACTATCATATCATCTGCAAATAGGGATAATTTGACTTCCTCGTTTCCAATTTGTATCCCCTTGATCTCCTTTAGTTGTCTTATTGCTCTGGCTAGAACTTCAAGTACTATGTTGAAAAGATATGGGGAGAGTGAGCATCCTTGCCTTGCCCCTGATTATAGAGAAAATGCTTTAAATTTCTCTCCATTTAATTTGATGTTGGCCAATGGCTTGCTGTATATCGCCTTTATTATTTCTAGGCATGGTCCTTGTATGCCCGTTCTCTCCAGGTTTTTAGCATGAAGGGGTGTTGGATTTTGTCAATTGTTTTTTCAGCATTTGCGAGATGATCGTGTGATTTTTTTCTTTCATCTTGTTTATGTGGTGAATTACATTGATAGACTTTCGTATATTGAACCATCCCTGCATTCCAGGGATGAAGCCTACTTGATCATGGTGTATGATACTTTTGATGTGTTCTTGGATTTGGTTTGCCAGTATTTTATTAAGTATTTTTGCATCTATGTTCATGAGGGAGATTGGTCTGAAGTTCTCTTTCTTTGTTGGGTCTTTGTGTAGTTTAGGAATCAGGGTGACTGTGGCCTCGTAGAATAAGTTTGGCAGTGTTCCTTCTGTTTCTGTTTTGTAGAAGAGTTTGAAGAGTATTGGTGTAAGCTCTTCTTTGAAGGTCTGGTAGAATTCTGTGCTGAAACCATCTGGCCGAGGGCTTTTTTTGGGGGGGGGTTGGGAGACTTTAAATGACTGTTTCTATTTCCTTAGGTGTTACAGGACTATTTAATTTGTAACATAATCTTGATTTAACTTTGATAGGTGGAACCTATCAAGAAAATTGTCCATTTCCCTTGGGTTTTCAAATTTTGTGAAGTATAGATCTTTGAAGTAAGAGCTAAAGATTCTCTGGATTTCTTCCATGTCTGTTGTTATTTCTCCCTTTTCATTTCTGATTTTGCTGATTTAGGTATTTTCCCTTTACCTTCTAGTCAGTTTGGCTAAGGGTTTGTCTATTTTGTTGATTTTCTTAAAGAATCAACTCTTGGTTTCTTTGATTCTTTGTATTGTTTTGTTTCTAAGTTGTTGATTTCAGCCCTAAGTTTGATGATTTCCTGCCTTCTGATCCTCTTGGGAATGTTTGCTTCTTTTTTTTCTAGCTCTTCCAGTTCTGCTGTTAGGTTGCAAATATGAACTGTCACAAGTTTCTTTTTGAAGGCACTTAGTGCTATGAACTCTCCTTGTAGCATAGCTTTCATTGTGTCCCATAGTTTCAGTATGTTGTGCCTTCATTTTCGTTGGATTTTAAGAAGTCTTTGATTTCCTTCTTTATTTGTTCTCTGACCCAGTGGTCATTGAGTAGAGAGTTGTTCAGTTTCCACAAATGTGTAAGCTTTCTGTTATTTCTGTTGTTGTTGAAGTCCAGCCTTAATCCATGGTGGTCTGATAAGATACAAGGGGTTATTTCAATTTTCTTGTATCTGTTGAGGCTATCTTTGTGTCCAACTATATGGTCGATTTTGGAGAAGGTTCCGTGAGGTGCTGAGAAGAAGGTGTATTCTTTTGTGTTTGGGTGAAACGTTCTGTAGATATCCGTTAGGTCCATTTGGTTCATGACCTCTATTAGACTCATTATTTCTCTGTTTGGTTTCTGTCTTGATGACCTGGCCATTGTTGTGAGTGGGGTGTTGAAGTCTCCCACTACCAATGTGTGGGAACCGATGTGTTGTTTAAACATTAGAAGAGTTTCTTTACAAATGTGAGTCCCCTTGTATTTGGGGCATAGATATTCAATATTGAGATGTCATCTTGATGAATTTTTCCTGTAATGAGTATGTAGTGCCCTTCCCTATATTTTTTTATTAACTTCTGTTGAAAGTCTATTTTATTTGATATTAGGATGGCTACTCCAGCTTGCTTCCTGAGACAGTTTGCTTGGAAAACCTTTTCCCAGCCCTTTACTCTGAGGTAGAGTCTATCTTTGTTAGTGAGATGTGTTTCTTGTATGTAGCAAAATGATGGGTCTTGTTTATGGATCCATTGTGTAAGCCTGTGTCTTTTTATTGGGGAGTTGAGTCCACTGATGTTGAGGAATATTAATGACCAAAGGTTGTTATTTTGTGTTATTTTGATATAGGTGGTGGTTGTGTGTTTCTTTTGGTTTAGCTACAGTGGAGTTTTTTGCTTCCTCTGTTTTCTTGGGTGTAGTTATCTTCTCTGGATTGGAATTTTACGTCTAGGATCTTCTGTAGAGCTGGGCTTGTGAATAGATGCTGTTTAAATTTGGTTTTGTCATGGAATAGCTTGTTTTCTCCATCTATGTTGATAGAAAGTTTGCTGGGTATAGTAAGTAGTCTGGGCTGGCACCTATTTTCTCTTAGGGCCTGTAGGACATCTGTCCAGGCCCTTCTGGCTTTTAAAGTTTCTGAGAAGTCAGGTGTAATTCTGATGGGTCTGCCATTATACATTACTTGACTTTTTTCTCTTACAGCTTTTAATATTCTTTCTTTGTTATATACATTTGGAGTTTCAGTTATTATTTGGTGAGAGGAATTTCCTTTCTGGTCTAATCTGTTTGGAGTTCTGTATGTCTCTTGGAATTTTATCAGCATCTCTTTAAGTTTGGGAAGTTTTCTTCTATGATTTTGTTGAAGATGTTTCCTGGACCTTGGAGTTAGGAGTCTTCTCTTTCATCTATGCCTATAATTCTTAGGTTCTATCTTTTCATTCAGTCCTTGATTTCCTGGATGTTGTGAGAACTTTTTTAGATTTCTCATTTTCTTTGGTTGTTGTACTGAATTTCTTCAATTGAATCTTCCACACCTGAGATTCTGTCTTCCATCTGTTGTATCCTACTTTTGATACTCATGTCTATAGTTCCTGTTCTCTTCCCTTTGTTTTCTACCTCCAGGATTGTCTCAGCTTGTGTTTTCTTCATTGGTTCCATTTCCAATTTCAAGTCTTGAACACTTTTATATGTTTTATACATTTCCTGCTCCAATTTGATTGTCTTTGTCTGCCAATCTTTCAAATCTTTCATAGCCTTGTCTCTTTCCCATTCATATTTGGCTGCATTGGCTTGGAGGTCTCTAATGGAATTCTCCATTGCTTTCCTTCGTAAAATTGAGGATTCTTTAAATTCTTTCAGGGATTTAATTTCTTCTTATAAGGACTCTATCATTTTCCTAAGTATAGATTTGCCATCATTTTCATGTGTTTCAGCTGTGGTGGGATGGTCAGGGCTTGCTGTATTAGCACTGCTGTATTTTGTTGGAGTCATATTTTCCTGATTTTTGTCAGATTTGTTCTTTCACTGACCTTTAGCCATCTGGTTGTCCTTAGCTGATTGTTCCTGGTTTTGAGGAATATTAATGACCAAAGGTTGTTATTTTGATATAGGTGGTGGTTGTGAGAGTGGCTCACATCCATGGGCTCCTCTCATTGTGATGAACTCCTGTTTCCCTGGCTTCCATGGTTTCCCCAGCTGGTTGAACTGTTTTTCTGATCTGGACCTGATGCCAAGTCTGGAGCTTTGGTGTAGAGGCCATATAGTCTTGATGGTCTGTAGTTCAACACAGGCTAGGTGGGGTCTTGTGTTGGGGGCTAGATTTCAGTGGGCCCCCCGAAGTTCACCCCTTCCAGTTTTGTCCCAATGGGGGACTCAGGTCAGGGATTGGGTGGGAGATGAGTTATTCCAACCTGCAGGGTCTTGGGTTCTATCAGGTCTTCCTAGTGATGTGGTGGGGCTTGGAGGACCATGGATTGTAGGCTAGAGCCACAGATCCCCTGCTGCTCGTGTGTCTGGGCCAAGGATCAGGTCTGAGTCACTCAGGCAGTGCACACAGGCCAAGAACTCACTGCTCCAGAGCTGGAACTGTAGATGTTGAAGATATGATATCCCACTGAGGAGGAGCCAGGTGCACTGACTGGGGGATCCGGTATGAACACTGCAACCTGTCTTCAGGGCTTGGACTTGGTGGAGTTCCACAGCCTTTTAACTTGACCACCCACCTTTCAGCCCATTCTGATCTTACCATTCCTGTGGCTCAGCTGGTCTTTTTTTTTTTTTTTTTTTTTTTTTGGTTGCTGGAGCAACCGAGTGGAAACTGTGTGCTCAGGAAGCCAGGAGGTACCTCTATCTGGTGATCAGAGCTGCTTGCCAGGGCCCTGCAGTGATTAGACCTGTGGGACCCTGTACCGGTGCAGGAAGGGTAGCTCGCTGCAGGGTCCGATGCTTTGTCTGACTGAAGTGTTCTTCTGTGTGATTGTAAATCACAGAGAGGGACCTGTATGTTCAACACCTTTCTGGGTAAGCCCAAATATGCTTGCACCTCCCAGACTGCCACTCTGCTGGAGATATACCATGGTGGTTCTGCTCTTCTCCTGTAGCTCAGAATGTGCTGTGGGACGCCATCATAATGGTTCTGCTGAGAATATACCTGTTCTTGTGGCTCTGCTTGTCCTCTTTTTGGTGCTGGAATACCTACGTGGAAGCTGGGTGCTCAGGAGACTGGTGAGTACCCCTGTCTGGGGTTCAGAGCTGCTCGCTGGGTATTTGAGTGGCTCACATCCATGGGCTCCTCTCATTGTGATGAACTCCTGTTTCCCTGGCTTCCATGGTTTCCCCAGCTGGTTGAACTGTTTTTCTGAGTGTCTGAGAGTCTCGCTCAGGGACTTTTATTAGTCCCTGGGTTTGCCAGGTGAAACCCAGTGGGTTTGTGCCTCTCAGATTGTTGCTCAGTGTGTTATATCTCTGTGGTATTCTTACTGTTTTCCCCACATTCAAAATGTGTCCGTGCCAGCTGCCACTATCTTGGAATCCCTCACACTTATATTTATTACTTAACGAGCATCTATAAAATACCTAAATCCTAAAACCTAAAATCTATAATCTATCTAAGAATACCCTAATACCTAAAAATGTTCTAATACCTATATAAAACCACTTAACACTATTTTAAGTTTCTTAAAAGGATATTAATACTCTTAGCATAGGTCTGTGTAGGATGACTTGGTTTACAGTGGTCCCATCAGGTCTTTAAAGCAGAAAGTCTGTTGGGCATTATTTTGCCAGTTCGTAAGGCCAGTTTACCTGCCCCACAAAGTTGGCCAATATATAATTGGCCAATTATAAAGTCAGTCTGTTCCAACTGCCAACTGAGGGTGGCCTTTTCAATTAGCCAAGAATTGCCTCCACGGTCTCCCTTCGCTTTCCTATTCTGGTTGTCTAGCTCACCTTTCTGGCACTCTGGGGCCCAAGATAGGATATTCCAAAGGATTCTCCCTTAGCAGGTCTGTGGCGTGTTTTTGAATTGGATTGCATCAGTCCAAACTTCAATGGTGTACCTTGCTATGCTCTTCCCCAGAGTGGATTCCCAGCAAGTGAGGGCAAGAGAGAAAGTGAGACCGCGTGGATCTTTGATTTAATGTCCCATGTCATGATTCTCATTCTCGTCAGAGGGACTTCCAGCATTCCCATTGCTGTGGTTACCAAAATGTTTTTCTCAGGCTTTCCCAAGCCACGCCCCTTCAGCAGTGCATCCGTGTGGTCCCATCTCTGTAGTCTTCAGGGATGCCAGTTTTTACCAGTCCAAAATATGTGCTACTGGATGCTAAGCTGAAAGGCCTAACTTCTAGCACAGTTAATGTTCAGAATTATTATCAAAATGTATGTGTTAATCTGTGTCATTTGTTGATTCTGTATACTTACTTTCCTATTCCTCCGCTAGTTATTTTTCTAGCATTATTTGGTTTTCCCTGTAACCTCTTAAATGTGTTTATTATTCTTTTCAGTCTGAAAAATTAATTTTTGAGGCAGGGAGAAGTATATTTCTGTGAGTTCAAAGCCAGCCAGGTCTACTTAGTGAGTTCCAATCCAGCCAGAGCTACATAGTAAAAAACAAAGAACAACAAAAAGCCATTTCTTCCTGTAGCCTGTGTAGAGATCCATTGATGATCACAAATGCCTTTAGCCTACTTATTATGGAATATTATTCATTTTCTATTAATTATTGCAGATAATTGTTCTGGGCTAGAAGATGTCATTTTTCAGAACTTGAAATACATCCTTCCAAGCTTTTTTCACTTTTAGAGTTTCTATTTATAATTTAGCCGTTGTTCTTACAGCCTGCCATTCTATGTGACTTGGCATATATCTCTTGCAGCTCTCAATATATTCCTTTTGTTCTGTATATTTAGTATTTTAACCATAATATTATGCAGAGAGTTTCTTTTCTGGTTCTATATGCCTCTAATATTGGATGAACATCTCTTTCCCTAGATTTGGAACACTTTCTGCTTTGATTGTACTGAAATTTTTCCTGTTTCAGTTACATTTCTGTTGCTGTGATAAAACACCATGACCAAATGCAGCCTGTAGAAGAAAGTGTTTATTTTGGCTTATGGATCCAGAGTGAGACCCCATAATGGCAGATCTGGCATCAGGTGGCTATAGAGGAAGCAGAGAGATCAACTTCAACTACATGCAGAAATCAGAGAGGATGAAGTGGAAGTGGAGTGAAGACACAAAGTCTCAAAGCCTGTCCCCCAGGTACACTTCCCCCAGCAAAGCCTCATGGTCTAAAAGTTTTATAACATCCTCCACATAGCACCACTAACTGAAGACCGAGTGTTTAAAAGCATAAGCCTATGGGAGATACTTTCCATTCAAACTACCACAGTGCGTTTTGCCTTTTGTGTAGTTTTATTCTACCTCTATGCACATGACTCATAAATTTGATATTTACCTGGAGTCTCAAGTAACTTCCATATTCCATTCACACTTTTCCCTCAGCTGAAGGCACCAGTTCTTCTATTTTATCTTCAGTTCCCAATACTTTGCCTTCCTTGTGATGCAGTCCTCTGTTGATCATTTTCAGTGAGGTCTTTATTTGTCTTATTGAGATTTTAATTTCCAAGTTTTCAGTTTTTGTTGTTCTTCAGTATTTTGATCTCTTTATTGTATTCCATTTTCATATTTTTACTACATTCTTCTGTTTTTTAAATTCCTTATTTCATTCATGTGTTTTTTAAAAATTCATTTTTGAGTTTTTGTCTGTCTTAACCAGTATTCTATTGCTGTGAAGAAGCACCATGACCACAGCAACTCTTACAAAAGAAAGCATTTAATTGGGGCTGCCTTACAGTTTCAGAGGCATGTTATCTTGGTTTTCATGTTCCTTATATTTTTGCATTGGTACTTCTACATTAGGAGTTAGATCATTGGTTGAATTTTTTTATTATCATTTAGGTCACCTTTCTTTTATCTGTGGAAGTAGAATAGATTATAGTATGTTTGAGGTGCCATTTGCCTCTATTAGACCAGTATTTAGGGCATTGGGATCTACTTACTATCTCTGTCAGTAGAATACAGTCTGCAACCATTATAACAGTAAATTTTTCTTTATTACACTTATATTTATTAGTACTTATCAAAGACCTATAAAACACCTATATTCTATAACCTTATACATAATACCTAAAACCTAATACCTATAAACACTTACTATCTAAGAACACCTAACCAATACTATTTTAACTTTCTAAAAAGTATATTAATAGTCAGGTGTGGTGGCGCACTCTTTTAATCCCAGCACTCGGGAGGCAGAGGCAGGTGGATCTCTATGAGTTCAAGGCTAGCCTGGTCTACAAAGTGAGTCCAGGACAGTCAAAGAGAAAAATCCTGTCTTGAAAAACCTAAAGAAAGTATATTAATATTCTTAGTGTAGGTCCATGAAGTTTTTGGTAGTCCGGGTATGGCAGTCACTGTAGATAGTCCTTTCAAAGCTTAGCATCCATTAGGCCTAACTTTCCCAGTTCATATGCCCAGTTTATTTCAACTACTAAATTGTGGCTGGTTTATGAGACCAGTCTCTTCTAATCTCTAAACTTGAATTTGGCTTCCTCTATCAGCTGAGACTTATTTCTATAGTCTCCTCAGTCCACATGTGTTTCACAGCCTAGTTTCTCATGGCAGCCTCTGAACTCCACCTGTCTTTTCTGCCAGCCTTATTTGGCACAAAAGGTCTGCCTGACTTGTGGTGAAAAATCTCTATCTTGGACTCCGCCTCTCAGTTTATGACCACTGTGGTCTCAATACTGACGAAAAGCACACCTTGCTGTACACTTCTCCAGCATGCGTTGATTTCTCAGTCTGTGAGGGCAAGAGGATGAGAGAAGAGCTCCGTGTGGAGCTCTTTGGTTTATATATTGCATCATCTCGTGATCCTTGGTGATCTCGAGGGCCACAAGATCTCTGTCGATGTCCAGCGGTTCTGTGGCTTCTCAAGGCAACTGATGTCATCTGTGGCTTGTGTGGTTTCTTGGCCACACCCCTTCAACAAGGCTTTTTGTGTTTCTCACAGAACTATGGCCTCAACTGGGCTTTGTCCATTTCAGCAAGTTAAAGGAACGTCAAGCTCCTCCTTATGTGCTGCCAGATGCTAAACTGAACTGAATACTAATTCACTCCAGAGGCCTAACTGCTACCCCAAACCATAGTCACTATCCAGGAATAGACCTACTATGATACTAGAGGATGAAACTAGAGCCAACTATAAAACAATAGTTCCTCAAGCATTTTTAAGTTATGGGGTACAAGGAGATTGAGAGTACTGGGTGTACTGATAGATTAATTATTTTGGATATGTGTACAATGAAGAAGAAGAAAAATCCACAGTAAGACTAATGATTGGTATAGGGATGATAGAGTAGAAGAAAAAAGGAAATAAATAGATGGGGGAAATGTAGAGATCAGAATATGGTGAAGGATGAGTTAATTTTGTCTACACGTATACTGAAGTTGAGAGAGATAAGGGTATGTTATCAGATAACATAGAACAGTCCTGTGTTCAGGGGCTAAGACACAGAGTGCCTGTAAACTAGATCAGACTGTGGTTTTTGGAAGAGAAAAAAGGAAAGGGAAAGATTAAAATGAGATAGATGATAGACAGACAGATGATAAATAGATGACAGATGTACAGAAAGATAGATGATAGATGGTAGGACAGATAGATCAATATAGAGAAATAATAATGTAGGACTGACATGGCCTCATAAAATGCTATTGAATTTAGCCAAATACAGAATAATTGTAGAAGGAGAGAGAGTGTGGATATGAAAGCAACCATTCTGATTCCTGGCTTTCCTCTGGATTGTCTCTCATTTCAGTCCTCCCTTCAGCTCTTGGAAGGCTGTTTCACCATGATCTGGGCACATTCCCCTCAGTATCTTCCTTTGACGATCAGATTACTGATGCTGTCCAGGTCTGTGGGCAGCGATTCGCAGATCTGGGTATTCCTCTGCACATTCTTTCAGGGTTCCACTTATGAATGCTCATCCCTGCCCCCGTGCAGCCGCCTTTCTGGACGTCTTGCATGCTGCTTAGAGTCTATGCGGAAGTTCCCCTCAGGTTTTGAGTTGATGATGTGTGGCTCAGATTCAAAGCTTCTTTCCTGCAGTCTCACAGCCTTCTCAATATTACGTTTCAGCATGTGGTCTTAGGGCGTTGTTCTGAGTACACAAGGTAGACAAGGAGTCTCAGCTGCCACGTGCAGTGATGATAGCTGCAGTGGTGGAAGAGGAGGAGGAAGAAGAAGAAAAAAGGGAGAAAAGGGGAAGAAAGAGGAGGAAGAATGAGAAGAATAAAAAGAAAGGAAAAAGAAGAAGAAAGGAAGTCTTTTTGAACGATATCTTGCTTTTTATCTGTTGGTTACTAGTGCCAAGCTTCCTGTGGCAAGGACAGGGGCTTTGGCTTCTTCCGCTGCTGCTGGCCTGGGTATGGCCTCCCCCCCAGGTGTTCACAATGTCTGCTGATTTTTTTCACTTTCCCTAGATTATTTTCTGATCCATCACCCTGGGTGTCATCCACCATGTTAATCCCTTTATTCTTTCCTATAAATTCGTGGATGTGTTTATCCTTCTCTTCAGTCTGAAGGTTTCTTTTACATATCTTCTGGAGAGGCGCTTTAGTGACATTGAATTTGTTTATCTTGTTATGATCAAGGAAAGTTTGTTTTTGTTTTTTTTAATTATGTCAAATAGTGTTTCTGGCTTTAGTAGACTAGTTTGGCACTTTATCTTTCCGGAATTAAAATACATCATTCTGAGCCTTTCAGCTTTTAGAATTTCTGTTGAGAAACCTGCTGTTATTCTGCCATTATGGGCCTACCATTATATATGATCTGGTGTTCCTCTTACCCCTCTTTTAATATACTTCTTTGTTCTCTACATTTTGTTTCCTAACTATAATATTACATGAGGGTTTTTTTTTCCTGGTCTGTTTGATGTTTTAAATGCTGCAGGCACCTTGTTGAGCATCTCTTTCCTTGTATTTCGGGAATTGCCTGATATGATTTATTGAAAATGTTGTCTAAGCTTTTAGAATTAAATTTTTTCCTTCATACTCATGATTTATAGAATTGGTCTTTTTATAACATCTGAAAGATCTTGAATATTCCATTCATACCTCTTTATCAATTTATCTTTGTTAATATCTGAATGTTTTAATTCCATCACTCTGTCTTTAAGCTCCCATTTCTGTCCCCCTTTTGATCCATTTTACTAGAGGCTTTTCATGGAGCTTTTTATTTAGCTTATTAAATATTTCATTTCTAGGATTTCAGTTTGTTTTTTCTTCAGCATTCCTATTTCTTTATTGATTTTCATTTTATAACTTATGTTGATTTTTTTCATGTCATTTAGTTGTTTGTATCCTCTTTGAATTCATTCATTGTTATCTTCTTTGCTTCTTTGAGTATTCCTGTAATCACTTTTTGAATTTCTTTTTTATAATTTCATCTAGATTATTCTCATTGGAAATCATTAATATGGGGCTGATTATTTTGGGAGGAGTCATTTTGCTTCGGTTTTTCATGTTTGTGTTTTTCAATTGGGACTGATGCATCAGTGGTTAGATAATTTGCTGAAAAATTTAAAAGTTATATCTATTCTTTCTTTTATTTGTAAATGTATTCATTCTTCTCTCATATGTTACATCCGGACTTTCCTCTCCCTCCTCTCTTCCTAGTCCCTCCCTCCCCACCTCTCCCACAGGTCCACTCTTCCTCCATTTCTTTTCAGAAAGTGGCAGACCTCCCAGGGACATCAACAAAACATGGCATATCAAGTTGCAATAAGACTAGGCACCTCCCCTCATATTAAGGCTGGATGAGGCCACCCAGTAGTAGCACAATGGATAAAGAAAATGTTGTACATTTACACAATGGAGTATTACTCAACTGTCTAAAAAATAAATCAAGACATATGCAGGCAAATAGATGGAGCTACAAAAATCCTGACTGATGTAACCCAGACCCAGAAAGACAAAATTGTATGCATTCACTTAGAAGTAGGTATTAGCTGTAAAGGCTAATCATGCTATAATCTGCAGACCCAGAGAGGCTAAGTAACAAGAAGGGCTCAAGGGGGGGGGGGGGACTCATGAATCTCCCGGGGAAGGGGGAACAGAGTAGACAGGGGGACGGGGGTCGGATGGGATGGGAACAGGAGGGATCAGGTGGTAGGAGGATTGAGGGGGAAAGTACTGGGGGAGAGAACTGATTTGGGGAGCATTTTGGGAGTGAGTTAGAAACCCGATACAATGGAAACTCCTAGGAATTTATAAGGGCAACCCTAGCCAAGACTCTTGGTAATGGGGTATACAAAGCCTGAACCAGCCATCTTCTGTAACCAAGGAAGTCTTCCAGAGGAGGGATTGGGACCCCAAACCAGGCACAAAACCTCCGACCTACAATTTATCCTGCCTGCAAGACATGCTGGGGTAAAGGTGGCATAGAAATTGTGGGAGTGGCCAACCAATGACTGGTCCAGCTTGAGACTCATGACATGAGAGGAAGCCCACCCTTGGCACTATGTGGAGGGCCATGAACAAGAAGCTGTATAGCCCAGAGGTACAGGATAGAACCAAACTTGACCGGCCAAAAATAAAAGGTCAATAAAATGATTTCTAATGATATTCTGCTATACTCTAGGCCAGAGCCTAGCATAATTGTCATCAGAAAGGCTTCATCCAGCAACTTATGGGAGAAGATGCAGATACCTACAGTAAAACATTAGGCAGAGCTTGGCTAATCCTATGGAAAAGGGGGAGGAAGGATTGTAGGAACCAGAGTCAAGGATACCACCAGAAAACCCACGGAATCAATTAATCTGGACTCATGGGGCTCATGGGGACTGAGCTGACAATCAGGAAGCCTGCCTGGGTCTGACCCAGGCCATCTGTGTATT
>CAJQZJ010032773.1:2869627-2934870 GCA_907164525.1 Lophiomys imhausi
AAAAAAAAAAAAAAAAAAACCTCTTAAGTACCAAGCATTTTAGAAAGTAAATGGGCACTGGTAGTAATGTGTGTACTAATATTTTACCTATTATGCATATGTGTGAAAAGGAAAATTTTTGAGTAAGGCCAGTAATTAACATTGGGTTAGTATTGGAGCTATTTTTTTTTTTTTTGGTTTTTCGAGACAGGGTTTCTCTGTGTATCCTTGGCTGTCCTGGACTCACTTTGTAGACCAGGCTGGCCTCGAACTCACAAAGATCCGCCTGCCTCTGCCTCCCAAGTGCTGGGATTAAAGGCGTGCGCCACCACCGCCCGGCTTTGGAGCTATTTTTTAAAAATCTATTTTATTGTGATTCTTTCATCTCTGTTTCTCTTCAAATCCTCATCCACCCTAATCTCTTCCAATCCCCCAACACTAGGTAGGAGAAAAAGAAGGTTATCAGAGAAAGGGACATAGACCACTTTAGGCTACTTCCTGCTGAATCGGGTCGTTGTGTTCCTTGGGTCAAGTCCAATATTTGTCGTCATCTAGATATTCACCAGTCCAGCAAACGAGCAATAGCAAATGCGGCAGTAGGATGAACCAGCAGGGAGAGGAGGAGGAGGAGGAGGAGGAGGAGGAGGAGGAGCAGCAGCAGCAGCAGCAGGAGGTGCAGGAGGTGCAGGAGGTGCAGGAGGAAGAGGAGAAGCAGCAGCAGCCTCCCTCTTCAGAGCCTCCTCTCTCCTCTCCCTCTCAGGGCTCTGGCATTTCTTCCCTCTCCAGAGTCCTCAGGATTAAACTATCTGCAGCTGGCAAAACCACAGCCCTGCTAGAGCACAGGACAATCATAGTAAACAGCTGTGGACAGTCTAAAGCAGCCCCATATCCCACACCTGGGATAAAAACAAAAGCATAGTCACATAACATAACTGGGTCTTAAAAAAAACAAAAAAACAAAACTCTTATTGCATGGTGATGGGAAAAAGAAGAGGAAGGAAACAAATAGGCACGGTGATGACAGATATGGGGGTAAGATGTGGCAGTTTTGGCCAAAGGTAGAATGAAAAGAGAGAGAAGCAAAAAGTGCAGCTAGACTGTTCAAAACTGTGCTGGGTCTTAGGGAGCTCACAAGCTAGACCAGCCTGTGCTTTGGGGAAAAGTTTATGAAAAAGCATCAAAAAAGCAAAAGGGAGGGAGGAGGGGAATAGGACAAAAAGGAAGAAATAGAGTAACAGATCAAAATAGAACTGGCCTGCTCAATTGGTAATGTGGATTAAGTGGTGGGAGTGGATATGAGGAGGGAAAGATGGGTCTTTAGAGGGTGGATGTGGCTGCCCTGCTTGTTTTTGCTTATACTGAGTCTCTCAGCATTCTGTTCTGAGATCCTAAACACCTATCATTTCCTTCCTAGTGTCCCTCAGCATTCATTATAAGGGTTGAGTCTTGGATGATGAGCATACCTCTGAAAAAATCTACTTTTAATTTCTAATGCTGTCCTTACTTCTGGCCTGTCTTTGGGGAGACCACACGGGAGATAATGCTCTTGGCATTGGGTGGTCGATCCTTCACAGTTGACATCATGGGAACTGGTCATACTTCTGATTGGTCCTCCAGGAGTCTGGTTGTGAATGCTGGTACTGCTTCTGGGCATCCTTTGTGAAGCTGGGTCTGGTTGGTCCACTCTGTGCCATTGGTCTTGATTTCTGCACGCTGCTTAGTCTATCGTCATAGATCTGACTTTGGGCATGTTTTCACACCACCAAATAGTATGTGCTTCTGATTCAAAGTTTATTCTCCAGAATCTAGAGGTATTCAGCCGTCCAAGTTCCCGCATATAGTCCTATGGCATTCACTCTGTGTTTTAAACAGTTTAAAAGATCTATTTTGTTTATGTGCATGTATATGAGTTTATGTGAATGCATGCCACTTGTGTGTGGATGTTCATAGAAGCCAGAAGAGGGCATTTGACACCCATACCCCTGCCTCCGCCCCAGCCAGAGTTCAGATGGTTGTAAGCTGTTCAGCATAGGAACTGAGAACTAAACTTGAATTCTCTTAAAAGAGCAGGAAGCTCTCTTAAGAGCTGAGCCATCTCTCCAGTCTCTACTCTAGGTTTCCTGAAGTGGGGTTCAGAGACAGTCTCAGCCCACCAAACAGCTGACTGGCTGGTGTCTTTTTAAACTGACAATCTGCAGCTGTTTTGGTCAAATGCTGAGAACACAGGGTTTTCCCAGCATCTCTTCTCCCTGTACCACTATGAATGCCTTGTACCATCATCTCCTCCTTTGCTATTCTTTAACATGTCTATTACTGGAAGAACAAAGCAGGTTTGCTGACCCTCCCAGTCTTCAGCCATGGTTCGGCAGTCTGCTGGTGCTGCTTCCTGTTAGGCAGGGACTGGTGGAAGCGGACAGGCGTCCCCAGAAGCAGAGCTGTTCCTCGCAACAACTATCAGCGCTCTGACTGTTTGCCTTCACTCTCACTGACAAGTTCGTTTCTTCACTGGTGTTACAGCCTACTTCAGGGTTGCTACATATAGTAACATCCAGCTCAGACATCCAGCCTTGTGGGCAGGACAGCTATTGGATTCTTAGATTTCCTACTGGGAGACAGCCATTGTTGGAATAATCAGACCACAGTGTGTAGGGCACTCTAATAAATTCCATATATGTGTGTGTATTATACGTGTTCACTCTATCAGTTGTATTTCTCTAGAGAATCTTGACTAATACACATATCCCTCCCCACCTCCTGCCTGGCTGCAGGCATTTGCTTGGAGACCTCAATTCACCCTTAAAAAGTATATTAAAAAAAAAACCCAAACAACAAACCTACTATTGCTACATGGGTTCTGACTCCTTTTTTCAAAAATTCTGACATGCTGACTATCTGGTGATGGAGCCTGTTCTCCACCCCATCACGCAGTTCCTGATGTCTTGCTGCCCATGGCTTAGAAGCTCTTCTGATAAACTCCTATCCCTAGGGATCCATCTCATTCTCTCTCTTGAACAACACCCACCCCAAGGGGGGGACCTTTCACAAATATCTTAAGGGGGTAACAGCTTGGATTCAAAAGATGAGAGGCAACACACAGGTGCAGGTCACTGTAACATCCGGTGAATATTCTGGGGAAGGTTGAATTACATCTATCCCGAGAGGTGGGCAATGCCTAAGCACGTCTATCTGTAACAGTAAAGTGAAACAAGGAACTTTACAAAGCAAGAGAGGAAGTCTGGAGTCTGTCCTGAAGGGCTTCCTTGGGCATTTGTCAGGTTTCTCACTCCCAATGAGAGTAAGTGAAGGGTTAAGCATCCGAAAGCCTCAGGGACTGAGGGGCTCTGGAAGGGAAAGTTGACTGAGGACACTTGCGGAAGCTTCTTATGAGGAGATCCACACACCAACCCTGCTGGTGGTATCTACCACTTCCAGACTGTTGAGGAACTGAACCACAGAGGTACTCTTCCATCCCCCGAGCTCCCCCTTTCTCACCTTAGAAAAATCCCAAGACCTCCCACACCACACCAGTGCTGTCTCACTTCCGCAGGGGGAAACTGTTGGTGTTTATTAAGGGTGAAGGAGTAGGACTTTCTTCCTCAGGGTTGACGAATTGGAGTGTGCTTCTGTACTCTCCCTGAGAACTGAGGTGGGGTCTTCTGGAATCTCCCCTGGAGAGAATGCAAGGGTCTGATGCACATGTGCTTGACTTGAGGCCATGTGCAAGTTCCTGCACGTCTCTGAGCCCATCGGTAGAAAAGATTTTTCTCCGTTCTCCGGAGGAGTCTGGGATGATGCAAATAAAGCCGGTTTGCAAACTCTGTGGCCTTAATGAGCACAAACAGGAAAACAGAGTTTTCTCTGGTGATAGATATCTGTTCATTTGTCTTTTAGAGGCAGCTTATTTAAACTAGGCATTCACTAAATCAGAGACCTGTGTAACTGCGGAGAGCTGCCCCTGCTCAAACACTGTTCCATTTGCAGTAAGGGCCAGACATTTACATTTGTTGCTTATAGTAGCAATATGATTTTCCTATTAGGTGTTAAGAACAGGAATTAAAAGAGGGCCCTCCCAGCAATCTTTTCTTTTTTCACATTTATTTACTACTTCAAGTTATTTCTCCATCACAGCTCCCTCCCTCCACCCCTCCTGGTCCTATCCTCCCCCTATAACCTATCCTACTCCTCCAGTGTGGGGTGCCCCCACATCTCAGCCCCCCTCAATTCATCAGTCATATGAGGACTAAGAGCTTCCTCTTGCACTGGAGGCCTACATGGAAGCTCCACTAGGACAAAGTGTCCTGCTAACAGGTAACAAAGTCCATGTTCCTCACATGAATATTTTATACTTTTTCAGTATTATCAGTGGTCATGTTTTTCCCCCTCCACTCTACACATGAGAAAGCCAAGGCTCACTAATTCAGGGAACCAGGGCCAACAAGTGCACCTTCAACCCTCCCAGTGCCTTGGAGTCAAAATCGATTTATTCAGGGGATAAATTCAGCCCTGACAAAGGACAGGAGAGTCCAGGCCGTACTGAAATCCGTCTTGTTTAAAGAGAAGCTGATTGCGGGGCCTCTTCAGGGTGATTTCCTTCTCTTGGACAGGGAGTCACCATCCTGTTGTCAAGCCAGCCGCCCCTTTTCATGGTTGGGAAATGTCATGACTTGAGGGAAGTATTAAACAAGAGATCTTTCCAGTTCTGCAAACACTGAAGAGACATGCTCCCCTACTGTTCTAATAGTGGGATATTTCTGCCCTCTGGTGGTAGGAGAAGTGAACTACAGCAGTGCTGACATTTCTTGGATCTCAGCCGTTTACAGGCAACCTTACTGTGACAAGGAGTCACACTCACTGTCCAGTGTCCTTACCCCAGGGATCAGTCCTAGGCTGGGTAATGTTCCAGGGCAGCCAGCTCTTGTCCTCCAGCAGGAAGGCTTCTCTGTGCTCATAACACTTGGCTCCCTAGGCCCCAGACACTGCCCTCTATACCCTAGGAAGAGCTGACAATTGTTGATGTTTCAAGAACCAGTAATCCTGGTATTTGGGAAGGAGAGGTTGGAGAATCATCCTAAGCAAACATTTAATGTGAGGTATCTTCTTAAACCATAAACTGTCCTCTGAAAAAGTGTGTTTTTGTTTGCAGCCAAGGGAACTGAGGCGTGAGGATTTTGGTTTACATCTTCACCAAGTTCTCACCTTCAGGATCCCTTTGCAATCTTAAAATGGTGGAAGATCTTATGGAGCTTGTATTGATGTGTGTTATTCTTTTCTATATTACCAAATTGAAAAAAAAGCTCATTAAATTTTTAAAAGTGCTCATTAATTCATGTAAAAGTAATAATGAGAAGCTCACATGTTATAAATAACACATTTAGACAGAATGTCACTGTATTTCTTTAAGCCTTATTTATAGTATCTTACAAACTCTTCAGTACCCTGAAAATATGAGCATGTAGATAGGAAATAACATCTTTTAAAAAAACATCTGTTTATTACTTCATTACGTCTCCATTGCTTCTCTTTCCCTCCACCTCCCCAGTCCCCCTCCACCCTCTACCCCCTCTCCCACCTCTCCCATGCCTCTGGTGTGGGGTGTCTTCATATATCAGCCCCCCTCAGTTTGTTAGTCACAGGAGGTCTAAGAGCTTCCCCTTGCATAGGAGGCGTACATGGCACTTCCACTAGGGTGGGCTGTCCCACTGACAGGTAAAGGAAATAACATCTTAATAGTTTTATAGACACATTTTCAAGCTTGTGGATGTAAACGGTCCTGGAGGATGCCTGAGAACTGGCAGCTGAGGTAATATTCCTGTGGACACAGCTGGGAGCAGAAGAGCCAGGATGCTGCTTCAGGCTTGTCTGGCCTTGGTACAACTGAGCCACTCGGTGGTCAGCACTGCCTCACTGTGCTCTCCTGTATTTGGGGGGTCTCCCACTAAGATGACAATGGAATTGTGGGTGTCTTGGAACCTTCCGGCTCTGACACACCTTGAACTGTCTGAGTGACGAGAGCTTGTAGACAGTGCTGCTTCCCGGGCTCCTGCTCTCTGTGGGAACTCACAACTGTGTGTGTGTGTGTGTGTGTGTGTGTGTGTGTGTGTGTGTGTCTGTGTGTGTGTGTGTGTATCTGTCTGTCTGTCTGTGTCTGTGTACATGCTTATGGATACAAATGTGTAAGTGTTTGTGTGAGGTCAGTGGCTAACACTGGAGGCCCTCTTCAATCTTTTTCCCCTTTACTTCTTGAGACAAGACCTCTCAGGGAACACGGAGCTCTTGGATTCAGCTAGGCTGGTTCGCCAGGGAGCATCAGGGGTTTGTTTATTTTCTACCTCTCCTGTGCTGGGATTATACTTTGTGTACCTGGCTTTTAGCATTAGTGCTGGGATCCTATTTCAGGTCCTCCTGCTTGAGTGGCAAGCATCTTATAGCTGATCCATCTTTTTAGCCCCAAGTCTCTAGCTTTTGAGCTTCAGTGTTTTGGAACATTGAGAAAACACGCCCCCTCTCCTCAAATGGAGAAAGACCAATGCACATTCTCTTTCTACTCCACATCTTTTTGAGTAGACAACTCCACCAATCCCAAGTTTACTACAGGTCTCACCATGGCTCCCAGCTCCCCTCTACCCCAAGGAAACCAGGCAGCAGCCAGGGCTGGGAGACAGAAAGTGAGCCAAGGCCCCTTTTCCCGTTACATGCTGTCTGACAGAGTTCCAAAGATGGACCTCTTTAAGTTTCACACCTCTCACGCCCTTGCCTCCTCCACACACATGTAAAGCACCACTGAACAGAAAGAAAAACTTACAAAAATTCACTTCAAGTGGCCAGCATAGCATGGGCAATATCACAGAATTAGGAAGAACTGGACATTTTGGAAAGTGCTAAATTAAAAAAATTCTTTTGTATTTATTTGATTTTATGTGTATGAGTGTGTTTGTGTGTGTGTGTTTGTGCATGTGTGTGTGTGTGCGTGTGTGTGTGTGTGTGTGCGTGTGTGTGTGTGCGTGTGTGTGTGTGTGTGTGTGTGTGTGTGTGTGTGTGTGTGTGTATCCATATGCACCTCCCACATGGCATGTGCCAGTGCCAGAGGACAACTTGTCAGACTTGGTTCTGTCCTCTCACCATGTGGGTCCTGGGGATTGAACTTAGGTCACTGGGCTTAGTGACAAGTGCCTTCACCAAGTAAGCCATCTTGCTGGCCATATTACATGAGTTTACTATCCCTCTCTTTAGGGTCTGCTTTCTCATGGACATTTTCTGCTGCCTGGCTTCTAATGACACTTATTCCAACTTAACTCACCTGTCTAAAAACTCAACTCCAATTCTTTCTGAGTTTCCCCCTCAGTCTTTTGGGTGTGTGCCCAGGGGGCCATATGATAGATCTATTTTTGGATTTTGACATACTATACTGATTTCCATAGTGACTATACCAGTTTATACTCCAATCAATAGTGCATAAAGGCTTTCCTATCTACATCCTCACCATTGTTGCATAAATTTATTTTCTGGAATGAGACAAAAGAATATATATAATATATATATATAGTTTTTTTTTCAAGACAGGGTTCCTCTGTGTAACAGGGCCCTGGCTGTCCTAGAACTCACTCTGTAGACCAGGCTGGCCTTGAACTCAGAGATCTGACTGCCTCTACCTCCCAAGTGCTGGGATCAAAGGCGCGTGGCACCACCCAGCTTAAGATGAAAAGGCTAGCGGAAAATTAACTTTGCTCTGCATTTCTTTTATGGCTTAAAGATGTTGAATACTTTAAAAATGTTTATTAGTTGTAGTAAGAATTTTGTTTTCTTTCAAAAATGCAGAAATATTATGGGAATATCTTTTCGGTTTAATCCCAGGTGTGGGGATATGAAGCTGCTTCACAGCAGGTAACTATGATTTGCCTCGTGTTCTAGCAGGGCCCTGCTGCAGACAGTTTCTGTGAGTGTGTGATATTTGGAATTCTGGAAACTTTTCAGAGGATATATAAATGTTAGGGCTCCCGAGAGGTGGGGTGGCTGTTGTTGGCTGGTTGGTGGTTGGATGCTGTTGGTTGCTGTTTGTCGAGTAGTCATGTGAAAAGAAACAACAAGAAATTAGATATCCTGACAGCAAAGATCAAACTTGCCCCAAGGAACTTGATGCCCCTAATCAGCAGGAAGTAGTCTAATGATAACGTTCCTCCTTTTCCTCTCTATCCTTTTTTCTCTCCTGTCTAGTGTTAGAGGGTTAATAAGGGTGGAGAAGCATGGAAGAGAGAAAGAAGGAACCTATAAAGTGGCAAACACCAGAAATAATTAGTCATTTATTTTTCTTTTTTTGAGTGTTTTCTGTTCAATACCATGACTCATTTTCTATTGGGTTGCTTGATTTGTTTGTTTATTTAAATACATTCTAGACATATAGCTGGAAAAATATTTTCTCCCATTCTGTAGTCTTCATTCATTTTACCATTTTCTTTGTTGTACCAAAGCTTTTTAATTTTATAAGGACCACTTTTTAATGGTTGGCTTTATTTCCTGAGCAACCACCACCAAGTGCTTTATGTGGACTTTGGGGATCAATCTGGGGTTCTCATGTTGCAAGCCTTTCACCAACTGCGACATCTCTTTAGTCCCCTGGAAAACATTTTTTTCTAACGTTTTAACTTCTTGCCTCAGTTTTGACCCCATTCATGCTACATACCCTGCACTAGGTAAATTTAGAACATTTTGCCTGTCATTTCCCTGCTTAAAAAACTTCCCTGCCTTTCTCTTTATTGAAAGTGAATACCCTGCCTAAACATTCAAGGCTGTTTACCACTTACTAGTACTCTTTTCTAAGCCCAATGTTCCCTTAAGCGCAGTTGGTTGTCACCCCTAGTCACACCACTAAGTGCCCTTCCACTTTTTAATCTAGCTGCCAGTTTTCATAGCATTGCACCTGCTTTAGGAAGCCACGCCTGACTATTCTAGCCACAGAATCTCTTCATATTCAGATTATACAAGGTTCTATGAGACCATAGTCTTTGTCTCTTTGGAGAAACCAAAAGGAGATTCTTATCCATATTTTACCCTGAAGGAAGCAACAATGTCACATTCTTGTTCTTCTGATGCCTATAATCCACTGGATATTATGGTAGCTGGTACCTGGTGGCTCATCTTTACAGGTGCAGGAACTAGGGTTACACTTAGATTAAGGGTGGCAAGGAGGAGCCACAGGACAAGGCAACAGAGACAGATGCAGAACATCAGGTCAGGAAGTCTGCTCATTTCCTAATAGAGAACACCGCATTTAATTTTTAAAAATTCATTCAAGTTACAGCTCCATTGCAGTCTCCTCCCTCCGCCCAACCCGGTCCCCACTCTCCCATCCTCTTCCCCCTCTCCCTCTTCTCCTCCTTGGATGAAGGGAGTCCCTTATATATCAACCCACCTTGGCTCATCAAGTCACATGAGGGCTAAGAGCTTCCTCTTGCCCAACAAGGAGGCCCAGCTAGGGTAAGGTGAGAATACCATATATAATTTTTAGAGTAAAAAGGAAAAAAAATAACTTGGTGAAGAAGAACTTCCTTCAAGCAAGAGTGTTTGAGTTTATGACTGGCCTCTCTGATGCTCTAGGCCTCAGCGTTATCCCTACAGTGGCAACAATGCCCTGTTGTTAGACAGTCAAGACCACACTCAAGAGCCACTGTAGGATAGAGGTTTGATATTTTAAAAATTCCAAAATTTTATGTACCAGATGGATATAGGAGACTGACTTTACATGGACAATTTGATTACAGTCCTTTGTGAAGTCTGAAGGTATCAGGGCTGGAAGGGAGCATTTGTCTACTGGCCGCAACAAGGGCTAGACTAATTGACCTTCTGCTGCCATCTTGTGTTCATAAGCTTACAATGCATTCTGGATGGTTTGTCATTAAGCTCCAATTGATGGAAACTGAGGGGAATGTGGGGTGCAATAGGAATTGGGGGGAAGGGAGCTGTGAAAGTCCTAAGGGATAGAAGAAAGTGGCTGAGCTCTTTTGGGGGATGATGACTTATTGTCCCTGGGAATTGTGGAACAACCAGGTCTGGAGCTCTAATGCATTCACGTGGTTAATACATGAAGGGATGCGCTTCCTGAAGCTCTTCAAAGATCTGCCTTTCCCTGCAGATGCTCTTTCTCTGACTGTTAACACCCGCCTCTATCCTACCCCTTGCTGTCGTCACACCCACTTTCTGAGCTGCGGAGCCACCGACCATCTTTCTCTTCTCTGCTTCCTCTCCCACACCACATCAGCTTCACACCTACTTCTCCTGGACCTATCAGCACAAGCATTGCTTCCTCATATGCCCTTCTACATCTTGGACAGAGTCCTTTTACACTCACGCTTCTGTTTATTACACAAATAAAAGTATCTGTTTTAGGAAGAGAGAGGACTACTGAGGCTCCTCTCCACACAGAGATGCATAGAAACCGCTCCCACGAGTGTACAGGGTTCTTATCCCCACTTCCTCAGAGGTACGAAAGATAGATCGAGAATTGATGGGGAGTCAGCTCTAGAAGAATTCTAACTGGATCCTAGTGAGAGAACTCAAGCTGCCAGCGCTGAGGAGCATATCTTCTCCCCTGCCCATCTCTTCGTCCACCTACAAATGCCATCACTGTCCCAAGACCTGCAGGAAGTTGGCAGGATCCCCGACTACAGTGATCTCCCTTTGGTGGAGGGGCAACACCACTTTCCCTTCCCCGTACCAAGGGACCAGGCTTCAGTGTCTGTGGGCTAAAGTGGAAGTGAAAGAATGGCTTTCAGCCCAGAACCCACAAGTCATCTTTATTCCCAGGGGGCTGAGCACGGCCCTGAGAGTGGAAGCAAAGTAGAAGGATTTTAAGGGAAGAGCCCTTGGCTTGCAATGTCTGGGGAGAAGTGTGTGTGAATGTGGAGGTGCGTGGACACGGTATGATGCGTGTAGAATGCTGGCTTAATGTGTGGGTCAGTTTTGTCTGTCAATTTAACACAATCCTAGATGTGCCTGGGAAGAGAGAACAGCGGCCAACGGACTGCCTCCATCGGATTGGCCCGTGGGCGTGTCGATCAGGTATTTTCTTGACTGCTGATTGGCGTAGGCAAGGCTAGACAACTGAGGGCAATGCTGCAGGTATTGGCAGGTGGGACTGGGCTGCGTAAGGAAGGGAGCGGAGGAAGCCAGTAAGTAGCATTCCTTGGAGTTCCTGTCTTGACTTCCTGCCTCAGCTTCTTTCAGTTACAGACTGTAACCCATTGCTCAAGTGAACCCTTTCCCTCCTTCCTAAGCAGCTTGTAGACATGGTGTTTATCGCAGCAACAGAAAACAAACTAGGGCAGTTAACAGCGAGGCTGCAGTGGGTTAAATTTACAAGTTTTCTTCCCAGAAAAGTACACGCTTGTTAAGAAAAGAAAATGGTCAAATTTTTTTCTTAAGGTCAACAAAAGAGTATAATTTTAAAACTTCCTCTTTAATTGGATTTCGTTTGAAAAGAGAATTATTCTAAATATATATAATATATTATATATATATATATAATTTTGGAAAGTGAAAAGAAAAGGAGTACCTCCTGCTTAAATCTTAAAAATTAATGTATTATTATTATTTATCTTTTGGTTGTTTCACATATGAACACTGTCTTCAGATCATTCCCATTTCCTCTCACCCCTCCAGCTACTCCCACGTTCCCTCTCTCCTTCTCAAATGCATGGCCTCTTACTCTTTATTTATTTGTTTATTTATTATTTTGTAATAATTTTATTATTTTAGAGAATTTCATATAAAGTTTTTTGAACATATTCACACGATCCTCCTCCAACTCTCCCCACTACCAGCTCTGCTGCCTTTCCACCCCTGCCCGCTGACTTTCAGGTTACTTTCATTTTCTCTTCCCACTGAGCCCAGTTTGTGTGGCCCAGCTGTCTTGATATCAAGACCTGCCCTGATGTGTGGTCAGCCGACCAGGGGTCACATAAATAAAGCTGACTCTTCCTCTCCCAGTAGCCAACAAATTCTAATAGTTCCTAAGCTAGGGGTGGGATTTCCATATCCAGAGTCCCACCCTCTATGGTGGGACTTTGTCTGACTGGAGTTGGCAACAGGGCTGATGTGTGCTGTCACAATCGCTGTGAGTTCATATCTACATCTGCCTTGTTGTTTGGAAAATGCTGTTTTCTTTAAGTTATCACCACCTCTGGCTCTTATAATCTTTCTGCCCCCTCTTCTGCAAAGACCCTTCAGCCTTGGGGTGAGATACGAACATCTGACTTTGGGCTGAGAATTCTACAGTCTTTTTTTCTCTTCATGTGGCCCAGTTACTAGCCTCTGTGGTAATAACCATTTACTGCAAAAAGAAACTTATCTGATGAGGGTTGAGAAGTGCTGATCATGGGGTATACCAGCAGGTCTTTAGGAATCATTTTAATACTATGACTAGCAGAACAATGGCATTGGATTCTTTGTGTCTTGTCACATTGCTGAAACTTTTGATCATTTCTAGAAGTTTTCTGGTGGAGTTCTGGGGGTTTCTTATGTATAATAGTGTGCAAATGGGGATAATTCGATCTCTTTTGCTGTTTGTGTCCCTTTAATATCTTTCCTTATCTTGTCTTATTGCTCTAGCTAGTGCTTGAAGACTATACTAAAAAAAGAAGTGGGGGTAGTGGACATTTGCCTGTTTTCCTTAATTTCAGTGGGCTTGCTTAGGATGACATTGGCTGTGGGTTTGTCATATAAACACTAGTATGCTGACATACATTCCTTCCAGTCCTACTTCTCTAGGACTTTTATCATAAAGGCACACTGTCAAGCCCTTTTGTCAAGGGCTTTTTCTGCATATATTGAGATGATCATGTGAATTCATATTTAAACATATTATAGAATTTATTACATCTATTTGCCACAGGGCCCTTATAGGGCGATCACCACATAAGGGTGTTCCAGGGAAAAGGTGAGTGTGCTCCCCGCCTGACTCTCCAGCCTTCACTCGGAAGACAAACAGACGCGACAGGAGTAATGTCTAGGCATTATCCGTTTTCACTATTTTGTCCCCTAGCTTATATACAGAACCAAATGGGTGTTTCCAGATGAGGCTACATAGGCCAATTAAATTAAAGGTCATCCTATACATCACATAACACAAGCCTGGAAGTCTTGCTCACCCAATCAGCTATACCCATGATCAGGCTTCAACTCCTCCCCGCATCTTCTGGCCAGCTCCATCTTAGATATCTCCCACAAGTTACTTTCATTTTCTCAGCCACAAGGCATTTCTCATAAGCCTCCATTTCCTGAGTCCCCACATTATTGACTTACATGTGTTGAAACATCTCTGCACATCCAGGACAAACTTCAGTTGATCATGGTGGATGATAGAATTGATATGTGCCTATATTCAGCTTGCAGTATCTTAGTGGGGATTTTTAAATTAAAAAAAAAAACCAATTTATTTATTTATTTATTTATTTACTATTTTATGTGTAGACTGATTTGCTTGTATGGATGTGTACATAACTCATATATACCTAGTCCCTGTGAAAGTCAGAAGAGGTGACCAGATTCCTCAGGACTGGAATTTCTGCTCCAAGTATCCACAACCCCCTCCACCATTTCTTCTTTTTACATTTTTTTTTCATATTCTTGCTTGAGTGGTCTGTGTCTCCTACATTATCTTCAAGTCCTGATGTTGGATCTTTGATTTGATCCATTATATTTGGAAGTTGTTCCCCTGTGTTTTCTAATTGGGATTAGAGTTTTTCAATACCATTTTTTTTTCTGCTTGAGTTCTCTTCAATATTTCTATCTCTTCTAAGAATTCAGTTTTCATATCCTGACATGGCTTTGTCATTTCATTCATTCAGATATCTGTGTTTTCTGGGACATCACTCAAGCAGTTATTTCTGTCTTCTTTAAGTTCATTTGGGTTCTTTATTCTTGTCTTCTTTAGACACTTCAGTTCTTTAACATCGTTTATGATGTTCCTTTTAAATTCTATGGTTTGGAGTTCATCTGGGGTATTCTCATTAGGTAAGATTTCTATTGGCCTAGCAGATTTGAGAGGAGACATTGTCTTGGCCTTTCATATTGTTTGTGGGTTTTTTTTTTAAATGTAATCTGGGCATGAGGTCTTTCATTGTGAGATATGTGCTTCTAATCTGGGTTACGTTGGGCCATTGCAGGACCTAGAATTAGGCCAATAACAGCCAGTGCACCTGCAAGTTTGTCTCGAGGTAGGCCTACAGTGTGGAGAAGACAAGGGGCAGCAGGAGCCAGAGGAGCTCACCTGGGTTTCCCACTCACACTTGTGGACCTGGGCCTAAGTGTGGGAATGGCTTCAGACACTCTAAATACTCTTTATTTTCAGCATCGGGTGAAGGGGAGAAAAGGCCTCACATATATTAAGATCGGGGGAGCCATTTCTCTGGAGACTGCAGAACATAGGTGAGGACCTTTCAGCCATTCTCCTCTAGCCCATTCCCATTCCTTTGTGTAGCCACTGACTCCCAGGAACACTTTAGACGGGAATCCCCAGTGCTGACACCAGACTAGGACTTAGCTAGGCAACCTTCCCTCTTCTTCACGTCCTCCAATATGATCTCTGCAGTCTTGCCTCGGCAGTCTGCTTGTAGACACCCCTCCTCCCACCTGACCTTCATTCTCAGGGGACTCTGCTCAACCTAGGTGAGGACCCAGCTTTCTTCCTTCCTGTGGACCTTCTCAGCACCCTCTCTAGCCCATTCCCGTTCCTTTGCATCAGCTGACATTTCCTTAAAAAAACAAAACAAAACCTTTCTACCTGGGATACACAGTGCCCACACTGGGAGGATACACAGTTAGGTGATTATAACTTTCCTTCATGTCTGCCAGTACTGTCTCTCCTGTCCCACCCCCAGGCTTGTAGCAGTATGCTTGTGGGTGTCTTCCTCCCATCTCAACTCCATTTACAGGAGACACTAACTCTTGGTACAAAATCAGGGTTCCCCCCCCCAGCCTTTTCATTTCTGTCTCTCCATATTATTCTTTGTCTTGCTGCAGCCTTTTTCCTCTACCACACCTCCAACTCCCTAGGGACCCTGCTTCTTGGTGTGGACAGAACCCTCTTAGCACTTTCTTGCAGCCCCTCTCAGTCTTTTCTCCTGTCCCATCTCTATTCCTCTCTGCCACCCACCTACACGCAGAAGCATGCTCTACCAGGCAACTCACAGCCACCACATTTGCCTAAGATCTAGAGAGGGCAAGTCAGGGAATGGAATACTCACTCAACAAAGACAAGACCAGATATGAACACATAGAATCACTTCTATTATCCAGATGCTAAAAATCAGCACAAAAACACAATCATTAACATCCAAGACAATGTCTCCACCAGAACCTAGTAACTCTACTACAGTAGACGCTGAGAATAGAACTGCAGCAAGAGACAAGGACTTCAAAATAGCATTCGAGAGTATGTTCAAAGGACCTTAAAGAGGATATGAATTAATCCCTTAGTGGAGTATGTGAAAACTGGGATGAAATAGTGAAAGTAGTTCAAGACATGAAAATAGAAACAGAATCACCAAAGAAAACCCAAACTGGAATAAAACTGGAAATGAAAGACTTAGGAAGTCAAATAAAAACCTTAGAGGTAAGCCCCACCAGCAGAGTACAAGACATGGATGAGAGAACTTCAGATATTGAAGACAAGGTGTAAGAAATGGACGCCTCAGTCAAAGAAAATGTTAAGTCTAAAAACATCCAAGCACAAAACACCCAGGAAATCTGGAACTCCATGAGAAGACCAAATATAAGAAAATAGAAATAGAGGAAGGAGAAGGTACCCATGTCAAAGGCACAGAAAATATTTTCAACAAAACCATAGAAGAAAATTTTATTTTCAACAAAACCATAGAAGAAAATTTCCACAAACTGAAGAAGGAAGTGTTTATCAATGTACAAGAATCACACAGAACACCAAATAGACCGAACCAGAAAAGAAATTTCACATAACACATAACAACCAAGATACTAAATACTCAGAACAATGAAAAATATTAAAAGTTGCAAAGGAAGAAGACCAAGTAACATTTAAAGGGAGACCTATTAGAAAAACACCTGACTTCTCAATGGAGACTCTAAAAGACAGAATAGCCTGGATGGATATTCTGCAACTCTAACAGACCATGCATACCAGCGCAGACAACTACACACAGCAAAACTATCTATTACCAAAGACAAAGAAAGAAAAAGATTCCACAATAAAACCAAATTTAAGCAATATCTACTTATAAATCCACCTCTACAGAAGGCTCTAGAAAGACAACTTCAATAGAAGAGATCAACCACACCCAAGAAAATATATGAAATAAATAATTCCAGACTAGTAAACCAAAATAGAGGTTAAAAAAACACACCAACAAAACAAAATAACAGGAGTCAATAATCACTTCTCATTGATAACTCTCAAAATCAGTGGTCCCAATTCCCAATTATAAAGACACAGACTAATTGATTGGATTAGAAACCAGACTCATCTTTCTGCTTCCAAGAAACATACTTTACCATCAAAGATAGACATCATCTCTGGATAAAAGAATGAAAAAGATGTTCCAAGCAAATGAACCCAAAAACAAATAAGTGTAGCCATTTTAATAACTGACAAAGTAGACTTCAAACTAAAGTAATCAGAAGAGATAGGGAAGAACACCACATACTTATCAAAGGAAAAAATCAACCAAAAGGATATTGCAATCCTAAATATTTATGCAACATACACAAGGATACCCAAGTTCATAAACAAAACACTACTACAGCTAAAATCAAATGTTGGCCCCCACACGGTAATACTAGGTGACTGCAATACTCTACCAATAGACAGGTCATTCAGACAAAAATCAAACAGAGAAATGCTGGAGTTAAATGATGTCGTAAATCAAATGGATCTAGTAGATATTCAGAGAACATTACACCCAAACCCAAAAGAATATACCTTCTTCTTAGCAGCTCATGAAACTTTCTAATAACACAGACAACAGGAGGTTTATAAACTCATGAAATCTGAACAGCTTACTACTGAATAAAAAATGAGTTAAGACAGAATATAATGCCTCCCCCAACAAAGATTTGGTTCTTTGATAAAATCAGTAAGATTGACAAACTTAAAGCAAAATTAACTAAAAGATGGAGAGAAAAGTTCCAAATTAGATAATATTGGATATTAGATAAACTGGAAATGGAAACAGATTAGACGTGAATCAACTGATGAATGGATAATGAAAATGTGGCATATTTACAGGATTGTAATACTATCCAGCTGCTAAAGAAAATGAAAGTAAACTCACAGGCAAATGGATGAAGCTGGAAAAAAAAATCATCCTGAGTGAGGTCAACTAGAGCCCAAAAGACAAATACTAGAAGTTTTCGTTTCCATGTTGAAGGCAGCATTTACGACCTCAACGTATGTGCTACAATCTGAATAACATGGCAGTTAGGTACCTAAGAAGCAACTCAGGGCTGCTGAGAGCATCACCCCTTGGGAGTAAGGAGTGAGAAAGAACAAAAAGTAGGGTTGGAAAGGAGGTCAGAAAGATCTGGGAGGAACTGGGGGAGGGAAAAACATGATAAAAATACATTACACTAAATTTTTTTCACTAAAAATATTTATAACAGCATTATTATAATAACCATGATTTAAAAAAAGAAAAGGACTTACATAGCAAGACTGAGCCATTTGCTATTCGTGCTCAAGTTTGTCTCCAGTTCCTTTCCCAGTATCACAGAGCTAAAATTTCCAAGCTTCTAATCATGGGCTGGTTCTTATTGTGACTCATTCCCACTCTTAGTCTATCTAGGAGCCCACTAGGAGTCACTCATAAAAGTCTTTTATATCATTTTACATCATCTTTGTCAGTCAGAAAAAAATCCCAAGTACTTAAGGAACTTTCTGACAGGAGACAGGGACAATGATTTTCTACGGCCACAGTACATAAGACAAAAACAGTTAGCAGTTATTGGTACTTAGTTTTTGCCCACCACCACACTAAGTACTTTATATGCATTGTCTCTTAAGTCATCTTTAACTCCTTATAAAATAGATAATAATATTTCCGGCTTACAGATGAGGAAATGGACACACAAGTAAAGTCAAACTTTCTCTGTTTTGTAGTTTAGTTCATTGTGGTTTTGTCAAAATAGCTGATGATCAAATTAATTGGAGGGTGTTGACCTGTTTATCTATATCAGATTTGAGAAAAATGTACCCTCATTGAACCTTACACAAAATATACCAACTGAAAGTGCTTGCAATAATTCCCCTTGGCGTTTTGCATACTGACCAATTGCTAGGCCACACTTAACCCATCCACTAGGTTGTCACACATTAACTCTGACCGGCACGTCATTGTTATGAACAGATACAGAATTTGTCATACCCATTTACATTATTTAAGTCCCTACATAGTTTCTTGAAGTGAGAAAATCATTTTAAATATTTAATTTCTTTATACCCTGTGAAGGATAAAAATCCCAGATTTTTTTCAGTGTAAGTGAATCTGAAAAATATTTTGCTGATTTCCCAGGACATGCTTTGTGATGTTCTAGATGTTGAATGAACGTCAGTAACTGCAACAGCATCCTTGATCAAACCTAGGGGGAGTGACAGAGAGCAATGAAGCATCCACTATTAGGTATAATTGTAGGCTACTTCAAGTACTACAGAGAAACGCAGTTTCCAGCATAGTATGAACAAGCAGGAGGTGCTTCAAGCAATGTGGTGAGGAAAGGCTTCCAGAGATGATATTTCACAAGGGTTCTGAAGGAGACAGGGACATACACAATGCTGATTAGCAGTGGGGAGAACTATTCCAGGTCTAAACACTCACAGTAATAAGTTCCTGAGGTGGTAGTTTAGTTGCCAGGTTGAGGAATAGAAAAGACCCCTATGTTATGGTTACAAAATAACTGAAGAAGAATTGTCAGCAAGTTGGATTAGGGAGGCATGGCAGATTCCACAGCCCCCACAGCCCACAGGAAGAGCTGAGTGAGTTATGATAGGGCTTTGACCAGAGGAACAATGTGACTTCATGAAGTGGATACATCTTCCTTTGGATTTTAAGATTAGTCACTGAAAGACGAAAGGATAAGGCAGAGAAACTGGAGAGGCTCTTATGATTGTCTAAATGGGGAAAAATTATATGAGCCAAAGCAGTTGCGGTGAGGGTGGTGAAATGATTAAGATGAGAAAACTTATTTAAGGTAGGCTTGAGAGTGGGCAAAGAGCTGAGTACATTTGTCCATGATGTAATACAGTATCAAATATATGTACCACCACAATCAATCCAAACACCAAGGTATGAAGGGAAGTTAATTATTTCCACTTTCCTGTTGAGGAAATTATTGAGGGAGCTTCAGAATCTTGTCCTAATTGACATTAGGTCTAAGTTTGCTGAGATGTTGAGGCAAGCAATTCCTGGCTGTTCTATTATACTCTACTAGACTTTTCTCCCTTAGCCTTTTACAGTTTGCAATATGGTAATAAACCAAAATGGCCGACAAATGGGAACAGGCTTCTACTGTTCTCATAACGATCAGAACCTAAATAATTTTCAGTCACCCCCTTTATGATTGTTTCAAAGTTGTTCAAATTCACCCTTTTGTTTTGCAATCCAGAATCCCTTATTTCCATTATGAAAAATTACATTGTATGCATGGACTTTTTTTGAATATTCTCAACCATTCCTACTTCAGAGAAAGATGGGAAACAGATGTGAGTAAGGTCCCCATATCTTTCTGGTTCCTTCAAATTGTATAATCTTATGGACTTTGCATTTCTAACACTTGGTTTTCTTATCTAGAAAATGTGGCTAATAACAGTACTTATCAAATTTTTGTAGAAAAAATTTGTGTAAAGTACTTAATTTAGTATGGCCACATAGAAACTCTTCATGAAATATTAGCAATCAAAGAACTGAACTAAGTGAGAGGCAACTGCACTTCCCTAAATTCAAGTTTCATTTCTTTCCTTGAATTTTTCACTTCCTCTGAAATCTACATTGTGGTTGTCATCTCTGTGTGAAACAGGAACTAGCCAAAGGGAAACATGTCAGGGTTCCCTCAAAGAAACCCAGGTAAAAACCAGTTTCTCTGCTACCGCATAGTGATTTGGGCTCCTATGATAACTCAGGCATCTTTCCATTTGGAATGTGGGTGATACCATAGTCAGCAGCTAGAAAGAAATGAAGGAATAAAAAAGTAAGGTGAGGAAAAGGAGGAAAGAAGAATGTGGGAGAGGGAAGGAGTAGAATGAACTTGTTAGATGTGGTTGTAGATGGAGGTCAGTTCAAAAGGGAGACGATAAGTGGTGTGGAGTTGAGGGAGGAGGAATGAGAAAGGAGAAGAAAATATGATGGAGATAATGAGGAGAGACCAAGAGATAAGATAACATATGGGCTAAGAAACTCATATTTGCAGCTAGTTGACTATTGTATGGTGTTTGTGCTTCAGAGACATTTGGAAATTGTAGGGAAAGCTGGAAGAGTGCATGACACACTCAAAATTGACCATTCTGAGAGAGGAGCTACCTAGACTTCTGGGCTTCTTAAACTGTAAAATGTGAAAGGTGAGCCCATGGGAATAGAATTTCATCACACAATCAAATATCTAAGAATTGGAAGCTTCCACTGTGCTGGCTAGTTCTATGTCAAGGCATTTGGGAAAGGGGAACCTCAATTGAGAAAGAGACTCCATACGATTGGGCTGTAGGAAGCCTGTGTGGCATTTTCTTAATTAGTGTTTGATGTGGGAAGGCCCAGTGCATGATGGGTGGTTCCCCCCCCCCCCCGGGCTGGTGTTCTTGGGTTCCCAAGAAAGCAAGATGAGCAACTCATGAGGAGCAAGCCAGTAGGCACCCCTTCATAGTCTCCATTACCTCCGAATTAGCTTCTGCCTTCAGGTTCCTAAACAGTTTGAGTTCCTGTCCTGACTGCCTTAAATGATGAACTGTGATATGGAAATGTAAGCAAAACACACCTTTTCTTCCCCAAGTTGCCTTTGCGGCATGGGGTTTCATCACAGCAGATAGACAGACATAAGACCAGGTGGTGATGACACACGCCTTTAATTCCAGCACTCAGGAGGCAGACACAGTTGGATTTCTGAGTCTGAGGCTAGCCTGGTCTACAGAGTGAGTTCCAGGACAGACTTGCTACACAGAGAAGCCCTATCTCAAAAACAAAAACTACAACAACAATAAAAAAGAAACCCTAACTAAAATATCTCCTCTATGTGATAATTTCTCCAGCAACACATTTGGCATATCTTCTGATAACTTTCATATAAACCCTAATGCCATTAATCAATGCAATGATTTCTCATTTCTTTTTAATAGATCTTCAAACACTGGCTAGACATCCCTCAATACTACTGCAAAGTTACCTCACTTTGATGATTTAAGCTTTTTCTCCTTTTCTTCATTCTGAGTCACAAATACTCCCTGTCAATCAGGGATCTCTGAACAAAGTAACATCAAGCATTATACTAGAGACTTTCTTTTTTCTTAAATATTTTTATATAATACATAATATGTTTTAAAAAGAATTATCCCCTCCACCAACTCCTCACAGATAGCCCCATATTCCCACTACCTGAATTTATGTTTTCTCACTCAAATGAAGAACCAAAAAACAAAACAAGAAACAAGAAACAAAAACTAAATGAAGAAACAAAAACCTCCCACAAAAAAACCACAAAAAGGAAAATCAAAACAGGCAAAAGAGCAGCAAAAAAAAAAAAAAAAAAAAAAAAAAAAAGCCAACACAAAGAAAAAACAAGACAAAAAATCCACAAGAATACCACTGAAATTGTTTTGTGTTGGCCAACTACTCCTGGTCATGGGGCCTGCCCTGCAGTGTGATTGATATACCCAGAGAGGCTCCACTGGAGAAAACCGATGTTCCTATTGCCAGTGGGCACCAATTGCATGTCTTCTTCGATAGAGTTGGGAGTATGTGTGCATTTCCCCTTCTCAGTGTCAGGACTCTGTTTGAACCTCTGTTGGCCTTGTGCATGCTACCACAGTCTCTGCGAGTTCATATATGCATCAGTCCTGTTGTGTCTGGAAGAGAATGTTACCTTGCATTCATCCATCAACTCTGGCTCTTACAATCTTTGTGCATCCTCTTCTGCATAGGTTTTTGAGCCTGAAGGAGGGGATTGATGATGGGGATGACTTCCCATTTAGGACTGTGTGGTCCAACATCTCACAGTAACTTCACAATGTCCACTTGTGGGTTGCTGTGATAATTCCCTTCTACCTCAGGAAGATACTTCTCTGATGATGGCTGAGCAAGACACTCCAATACCATTATATGTCATTAGAAGTCATTTTGTTACTATGCTCCTTTAGCACAATAATAGTACTAGGTTCCCACACCCCAACCTGAGGTCAATACCTATCTAGGTTCTTGGCAACTATAGTAGTGTCAAGTATGAGTTCTATCTCCTCATGAAGTGAGCCTTAAATCCAACCAGAAAATGGTTGGTTACTTCCAACATTTGTGAGACTACTGCACCAGTATATCTACAGGTAGCAAGGTTTGTAGCTGGGTGACATTGGTGATTACCTTCCAGGACCATGAATTCTAGTCAGTAGGGGTGAAGCTTCTACTTATTTATCTAGCAGATCAACTTATTCATGTTACATGATATAAGTAAGTATGATCTTCAGCAATAAGGACTTACCATCATGGAGCAACCAATACCTTTGGCGATAGCCTGCTTGGGAGGTTCCATGGGACCGTTTTAGCCAGTGACTCAACAAAATGTACCTCATTAATGGCACTGAAAGTTTTACTTGGTGGCATAAAATGTTTACTTGTTAGAGATATTTTTCCATTTTGTAGATTACCATTTTGTCTAAATGATGGTGTCCTTGGCTATGCAGAAGATTTTTAGCCTCATGAGGTCCCCTTTACTAATTGCTGTTCATAGTGCCTGTGCTATCAGTGTTCTGTTCAGAAAGTCCATTCATGTGTCAGTGAGTTCAAGACTATTCCCAATTTCTCTTCTGTGAGATTCAGGGCATCTGGCCTTATGCTGGGGTCCTTGATCCATTTGGAGTTGAGTTTTGTGTAGCATGATAAATATATATATATATATATATATATATATATGCAATCTTCTATAAGCAGTCATTCAGTTTGACAAGCACTTTTTGTTGAAGACGTTTTCTTTCTTCCAGTGTGTATTTTCAACTTCTTTGTCAAAATACAGGTGTCTATGAATGTATGGACTTATGTCTGAGTCTTCAGGTCAATCCCACTGATCAACATGTCTGTTTTCATACCAATACCATGCTGTTTTTATTACTATAGCTCTGTAGTAGAACTTGAAGTCAGGGGTGGTGATACTTTCTTCTTATTATGCAGGATTTTTTTGGCTATACTGGTTGTTTTGTGTTTGCATATGAAGCTGAATTTTTTTTTCAATTGTGTTGGGATCTTGATGGAGATTGTGTTGAGTCTGTAGATTGTTTTTGCTAGTGTGGCCATCTTTACGATAGTAATCTACCAATTAGTAAGTATGGGAGATCTTTCCATCTTCTGATGTCTTCTTCAATTTCTTTATTCAATGTCTTTTTATTATTCAAGTCTATCATTTGATTGGTTAGTTATCCAAAGGTATTTTTGAGACCATTGTGAAAGGTACTGTTTCCATGACTTCTTTCTCACTCTGCTTGTCATTTTTATATAAAAAAAAATCTATGAATTTTTATGTGTTAATTTTGTATTCTGCTACTTTGCTGAAAGTGTTTATCAATTGTAGAGGATTCCTGGGGGAGTTCTTACAGCCTTTTATGCATAGAATCACTTCATCTGCAAATAAAGATACTTTGACTTCTTCCTTTGCTCTTTGTATTCCCTAGATCTCCTTCAGTTGTCTTGTTACTGCTTTAGCTAATAACTTCAAGTATTATATTGAATAGATGCAGACAGAGCAGACATCCTTGTTTTGTTCATTAGAGGAAATGCTTTGATTTTTCTCTCTGTTTAGGTAGATGATGACTATGGGCCTGTCATAACTATCTTTTTATGTTGAGGTATGTTCCTTGTATCTCTAATCTTTCCAGAACTTTTATCATAAAGGGATGTTGGATATTGTCAAAGGCCTTTTTGGCATCTAATGAGATAATCATGTGGTTTTTGTTTTTCATTCTTTTTATGTGGTGGATTAAATTCACCAATTTATGTATGTTGAACCAGCCTTGCATCTTTGGCATGAAGCCAACCTAATCAAGGGTGGATAATCTTTTTGATATGTTCTAGAATTCAGTTTGTAAATATTTTATTGAGAATATTTGCATTCATAATGGATATTGATCTTCTTTTTGTTGGTTCTTTGTGTGGCTTTTGGTATCAGAGTAATAGTGGTTTTATTAAAGGAATTAGAAAATGTTTCTTCATTTTCTGTTTTGTAGAATAATTTGAGGAGTATTGGAGTTAATTTTTCTTGTAAAGTTTGATAAAATTCTGAGCTGAATCCAACTGGCCCTGTGCTGGTTTTGATTGAGAGAATTTTAATTATTACTTACTCTCCCCAAGGGGTTATGGGTTTATTTCAGTTGCTTATTTAGATCTTGATTTAACTTTGGTAGAAAGTCTTTTTCTCCTCCTCCTCCTCCTCCTCCTCCTCCTGTTTTTTCAGTTTGCTGGAGTAAAGATTTTAAAAGTATGTCCTTATGATTCTCTGAATTTCCTCTTGTCTGTTGTAAGGTCCCCTTTTCATTTCTAATTATATTAATTTAGATATCTCTCTATTTTTTTAGTTAATTTGCTAAGGGTTTGTCAATCTTACTGATCTTCTCAAGGAAACAACTCTTTGTTTCAGTGATTCTTTGTATTGTTCTTAGTTTTTATTTAGTTTTGTTTTCATTGACTTCATCTCAGAGTTTGATTATCTATTTCTGTATACTCTTTTGTGGTGTTATTTCTTATTTCTTATTGTTCTTGAGCTTTCAGGTGTATCATTAAGTTATTAATATAAGGTCTCTAGTTGTTTTTTCATTGTTGTTGTTTCTTTGTTTTGTTTTCTTTAATGTAAGCACTTAGTGCAGTAAACTTGTATCTTAGAACCATCTGCATTGTATCCTATAGGTCTGGGTGTGTTGTGTTTTCATTTTAGTCAATTCTAAAAATGTTTTAAGTTCCTTCTTTATTTTTCTTGGCCCATTTTTTCATTCTGTTGCAGAATATTTGATCGCACTGTGAACCCTGAGTTTGTGATTTGAAGAATCTGTTTCTATTGCATGATTTTAATCCTAGAGCTTTCTATTTACTGTAAACAAATGGTTATGATGTGGTTCACTTCTAAGCACACACCTTTTATCCAAAAACTTTGTTTTTTTGTAAATAGTATTTATGATGTGGCTCAGCTCTAAGCACACATCTTTAATCCAAGAGCTTTCTGTATACAGGAATAAATAAAGTTAACCCTATATCAAGGGGCAGAGCAAGTTACCAGCTGATAGGGATTAAACAGAAAGGAGGGATATTGAGCTAGGGGGATATTTAAGACAGTGTGGAGAAGGAGTTGGGCGTTCTTCCATTGGTTTTTCTCCTTGGAGGTTTTCTCCTTCTAGGCTTCTTCCTCTAGGTTCTTCTGGGCTTTTTAGCTTGGGGCTTTTGGCTAGATCATTGGTGGAATAGGAATGACCAAGTTTTCAACCCAGCATCTGGCTCCTGAATCTTCGTTGGTAAAATTGAATGACTATCAATCCAGCTCCACAGAAGGGAATAAAAGGAAAATTTCAGTCTAAAGAGGGTAACTAAACAGTCACAACAAAGAAGTAAAATAAAAGGAATTAAAAATGCAACTAATTAATAAAGCTCAATATTATATGTCTCAATTCCTCCAATAAGCAGATACAGAATAATGGACTGGATTGAAAAACTGGGATATTTTAGTTTTTTTTAAACATCATCATTCTGATGTGAGTTGTTTAGTATCCCCAAGTTTGCACACTTTCTGTTGTTATTGATCTCCAGCTTTAACCCACGGTGTTTGCGGGTAGCTTGCAGGGTTTTATTTTAATTTTCTTATATTGAGTAAGACCTGCTTCATCTCCAAATATGTGGTCATTTTTGGAGAAAGTTCCATGAGCTTCTGAGAAGAAGGTTTATTTTGTGCATGTGTGCTTGGGTGCAATATCTGTAAATATCTGTAAGTTCCATTAGATTTGTGGCATTATTTAACTCCAGTATTTCTCTGCTTAGTTTTTGTCTGGATGACCTATCTGTTGGTAGGAATGGGGGTAACCCCACTATTACTGTGTGGGGTTAGTGTATGATTATGGCTGTCATGTTTCTTTTATGAACTTAAGATGCCCTTGTGTTTGATGCATCAATGTTTTGAATTGCAATATCCTCTTGGTGGATTTTTCCCTTTGATGAGTATGTAGTGTTCTTTCCTGTATCTTCTGATTAGTTTTGGTTTGAAGTCTATTTTTTCAGCTATTACATTAGGTGTACCTGTTTGCTTCTAGGGTCCATTTGCTTGAAATATTTTTTCCCATCCTTTAACCCTAAGATGATATCCATCCTTGATGTTGACATATATTTCTTGGATGCAGCAGAAAATAAAAAAATAGATCATGTTTTTCAATCCAGTCCATCATTCTGTATCTGTTTATTGGAGGAATTGAGACATATAATATTGAGCTTTATTAATTAGTTGTATTTGTTTATTCCTTTTATTTTGCTTCTTTGTTGTGATTGTTTAGTTACCCTTTTCAGACTAAAAATTTCTTTCTATTCCCTTCTGTGGAGCTGGATTGATAGACAGAAACTACTTAAATTTGTTTTTATCATGGAATGTTTTTTCTTTCTCCATCAGTTTTGATTGGTAGTTTTACTGGATGTAGTGGTCTCAGCTGGCACCTGTGGTCTTTAAGAGTTTTTAGAACATCCATCCAGGCCCTTCTGGTTGTAAGAGTTTTCATTGAGAATTCAGGTATTATTCTAATAGGCCTACCCTTGTATTTGACTCCTCCCCCTCCGTGTAGCTTTTGATAGCCTTTTTTTTTTGTTCCATATATTTATTATTTTACTTATTATGTGTTAGATGGAATTTCTTTTGTGGTCCTGTTTTGTATTTTTTTTTGTATCTTGATATGCAATTCTTTCTTTAGATTGGGAAATTTTCTTCTATGACTTTGCTAAAAAATATTTTTGGTTCAAAATATATTTAAATTTAAAAATTATTTTAAGGAGGGAAACAAGATGGCAGCAGCCCACAGGGATGCATTTGGAATGTGGGGAAAACAGCTTTAACACCACAGAGTTATAAGATGCTGAGCAATAATCTGAGTGGTGCAAACCTGCCGCGTTTCACCCAGAAACCCAGGGACCATTAAAAGTTCCTGGGCAAGACTCTCCTCTCTCAGACACTCAGAAAAACAGACCAGCAGAAGCCGCTGACTCCAGGAAGCAGAATCATCACCAGGAGAGGGACCTGGGTTCGAGCCACTCAAATGCCCAGTGAGCAGCTCTGAACCCCAGACAGGGTTACTCGCCAATGGGAACAGATATATTCTCAGCGGAACCATTGTGGCCGCAGGCCACAGCATGTTCTGAGCTGCAGGGCAGCAGCAGGACCACAGTGCCTCAGCGTTCTGGCAAACACAAGCATATTTGGGCTTCCCCAGAGGGGTGTTGGACATACAGGCCCCTCTATCGGATTTGCAGTCACTGGGAAGAACACTGCAGCTAGACAGAACAGAGGGATACACTTCCAGTAGCAGGTTACGCTGCTGGCACCACTGCAGTGTCCCAGGACTTGGACGACAGTGGCCCCAATTCCCAGTATCCACAGGACAGCTCCAGCACAGACGTAGGAGCAGTGAGATAAGAGCGGGCAGAAAGGCAGGTGGCCGGGTTGGAAGGCTGCCTGGAACTCCACAGGGTCCAAGCCCTGGACAGGTTGTGGGGTTAATATTGGACCTCTTTGCTAGTGCTGGCTCCTCCGGTGGGAAACAAGATCTTCAGCATATATAGTTCCTCTCCAGGAGCAGTGAGGTCTTGGCATTGGTGCACTGCTGAGTGACTCAGACTAAAGGGCTTAGTGCTTAGGGCTGAGAGGCACAGAGGTGCTCTGGGGACCCTCTGGACAGGCGCAAGCCTATCTGGGCCTACCTAGCAGGGACAACAAAGAACTTGGTACTGGAAATATAGACAATGAAGGATCGGAGTCACCTAGATGTGAACACTGAGTGCTTCCCACTGGGAAACTGTACTCCCCACCACCACCCCGTGGGATCCTTTCAGGTCTCCAGCTGGTGGACTCAACCCCCAAACATAGGACCTCCAGATTCCACAGCATTTGTGCTTGGACACCTAGGAACATACCAGCAGAGCCACTACATGCTGAATACCCAGACTACCACAAAAAGAGCTCTGACTCGGGAGCAATGAAACAATCCTGGGCCATTGCTCATTGCCTAGGAGATGTGGGCTGGACCAGCTCACAGTGCTTCTGGCTATTAGATGTGCATTGATCCTGAGAACCTCCTGAGAGCATCTTGGGAGACCATGAACACAGTCTGACAAGTAAGCTGCAGGGGAACTACAGCCCCAGCCAACAGTCTGTGGCCTGCCAACCTGCACCGTCATCTATATGAAGACCCGTTGGATCCCAGGAACCTAAAGGAACACATCACACCACAACCCCTGATCTGAGTCGCCAATTGGGACAAAAGAGAAAGGGGTGAGCTCTGGGAGACACACTGAGAACAAACCTCCACACAAGGCCCCATCTAGCCTGTGGAAAGCTACAGATCACCAAACTATATGACTTCTACACCAAAGCGCCCTTCTTGGCACCAAGCCCAGAAGGCACCAGGAACAAACAGCTAAGAACAACCAAATGGCTAAAGGCCAGCAAAAGAACAGATCTGACAAAAGTCAGGGAAATATGACTCAAACAAAATGCAGCTATGTTAGTACAGCAAGCCCCGACCACTCCACCACAGCTGAAACACATGAAAACGATGACAAATCTATATTCTGGAAAGTGATAGAGTCCTTTCAAGAAGAAATTAAATCTCTGAAGGAATTCAAAGATTCCACAATTTTACAAGCGAAAGCAATGGAGAATACCATTAGAGATCTCCAAGCCAAAGTGGCCCAACTTGAACAGGAAGAGACAAGGCAACAAGTAAATTGGAGCAGGAAATGTATAAAATGAATAAAATGTTTCAAGACTTGAAATTGAAAGTAGCAGTGTAGGAGTTAGATAAATTAGATTTAGGAAATATATAGGAGTTTCTGATACTGTCTCTGTAGGAGTTAGATAAATTAGATTTAGGAAATATATAGGAGTTTCTGATACTGTCTCTTAATTCGGGGCCTGAAGAGCATTATCAGCATGAAGTCAGCAAAAACAGGAAAGACTCAATAGACTGAAAAACAAGTTTGAAGTCAGGAAAAACAGGAAAGACTCAAGACTTGAAGAAACAAAGTATCTGGCCTGACATTGTTTTCAGCTGCTAAGTGGGCGGAGCCCAAATTAAGCTGAAACAGAGTTCCTCCTATTTGAGGACAGTGTGTGGAGCCCAGAGGAGAAGAGGCCCCTGATGCTAGAGAGCTCCAAGAGTCCTGCTGAAAAAAGGGCTGGCCATTGATGGCCAGCTCTCTCCCTGAAGCAGAAAGAAGCCGGTGAGCAAAGAAAGCCTGAGAAAGACACCAAAAGGCTAAGGACTGGACCCTGTGGCTCAGCTTTTGCCTAGAGGGGTTTGATCTGTCCAAACAGTGGCCTAAAGGAAATGGTGCCTGGCTTTAAGGACTGAGGCAGAGCAGCTGAGTTCCTGATTCAAAAGAAGTAAGTTGGCCTGCAGACGGCTGGGGTCTCCCACAGAGAAGAAAGCATGAAGCCTTATTTAAGGTGAGACTGCAATAACCAACTTACCCTGACGAACCTGCATCTGAGAGATCCAGAAAAAGGACTGCTAAGTGTGTTAAAGAATCTACAACAAATACCGTGTTCCTGACGACTGAGGACCTGCCCCAGAGACTGTATCATTCTAAAAGGTTATGAAAGTAGTTGTTATGATTATCAATAGGTTTAGTGGATAGGTTAAAGGGGTTGTAGGAATTTATAGGATTAATAGTTAAGAAATTGTTGGTGTTTGTTATAAGTGAATTTAGTAATAAATAAATAAGTGTTAAATAATAATTTAAAAGTTTGGTTCCATAGCAGCAATAAAGAAAACAAAGACCGAGATAAGAGTGGAAGTAGAGAATCAAGGGAAGAGAACAGGAACTACAGACATGAGTATCAAAAATAGGATACAAGAGATGGAAGACAGGATCTCAGGCGTGGAAGATTCGATGGAAGAAATCACTACAACAACCAAAGAAAATGAGGACTCTAAAAATGTTCTCACCCATATCATTCAAGAAATCAAGGACTCAATGAAAAGATGGAACCTAAGAATTATAGGCATAGAGGAAAGAGAAGACTCCTGACTCCAAGATCCAGGAAACATCTTCAACAAAATCATATAAGAAAACTTCCCAAACCTAAAGAGAGAGATGCTAATAAAACTCCAAGAGGCATACAGAACTCCAAATAGATTAGATCAGAAAAGAAACTCCTCTCACCACATAATAATTGAAACTCCAAATATACAGAACAAAAAAGAATATTAAAAGCTGTAAGAGAAAAAGGTCAAGTAACATATAATGGCAGACCCATCAGAATTACATCTGACTTTTCCTCAGAAACTATAAAAACCAGAAGGGCCTGGGCAGATGTCCTGCAAACCCAGAGAGAACATAGGTGCCCAGCCAGACTACTATACCCAGAAAAACTCTCTATCAACATAGATGGAGAAAACAAGATATTCCATGACAAAATCAAATTTAAACAGGACCTACCCACAAATCCAGCTCTACAGAAGATCCTAAAAGGAAAATTCCAAACCAGAGAAGATAACTACACCCAAGAAAACAGAGGAAATAAAAAACTCCACTGCAGCTAAACCAAAAGAAACACACAACCACCACCTACACCAAAATAATAGGAAATAACAACCTTTGGTCCTTAATATCCATCAACATCAATGGACTCAACTCCCCAATAAAAAGACACAGGTTTCCAGATTGGATCCGTAAACAAGACCCATCATTTTGCTGCATACAAGAAACACATCTCACTAACAAAGATAGTTGCTACCTCAGAATAAAGGTTTGGGAAAAGGTTTTTCAAGCAAATGGACCCAGGAAGCAAGCTGGAGTAGCCATCTTAATATCAAACAAAAAAGACTTCCAACTGAAGTTAATCAAAAAAGATAGAGAAGGGCATTACTTACTCGTTAAAGGAAATATTCATCAAGAGGACATCTCAATATTGAATATCTATGCCCCAAATACAAAGGCACCTAATTTGTAAAAGAAACTCTTCTAAAGCTTAAATTACACATCGATCCCCACACATTAGTAGTGGGAGACTTCAACACCCCACTCACAACAATGGACAGGTCATCAAGACAGAAACCAAACAGAAAAATAATGACTCTAACAGAGGTCATGAACCAAAAGGACTTAACAGATATCTACAGACCATTTTACCCAAACACAAAAGAATACACTTTCTTCTCAGCACCGCACAGAACCTTCTCAAAAATCGACCATATAGTCGGACACAAAGCAAACCTCAACAGATACAAGAAAATTGAAATAACCCCTTGTATCTTATCAGACCACCATGGAATAAAGATGGACTTTAACAACAACAGAAATAACAGAAAGCCTACACACATGGAAACTGAAAAACTCTATACTGGATGACTACTGGGTCAGGGAAGAAATAAAAAAGGAAATCAAAGACTTCTTAAAATCCAATGAAAATGAAGGCACAACATACCCAAACCTATGGGACACAATGAAAACTGTGCTACGAGGAAAGTTCATATCACTAAGTGCCTTCAAAAAGAAAATTGTGACAGCTCATATTAGTGAATTAACAGCTGGATTGGATGAATTGGAAAAAAAAGCAAACACTCACAAGAGGAGCAGAAGGCAGGAAATCATCAAACAGGGCTGAAATGAACAATTTAGAAACAAAAAGAATGATACAAAGAATCAATGAAACCACGAGTTGGTTCTTTGAGAAAAATCAACAAAATAGACAAACCCTTAGCCAAATTAACTAAAAGGCAGAAGGAAAAAACCCAAATCAACAAAATCAGAAATGAAAAGGGAGAAATAACAACAGACATTGAGGAAATCCAGAGAATATTTGGGTCCTACTTTAAAAATCTATACTCCACCAAATATGAAAACCTAAGTGAAATGGACAATTTTCTTGATAGATTTCACCTTCCGAAGCTAAATCAAGACCAGTTAACAGATTAAAGAGCCCTATAATCCCTAAGGAAATAGAAACAGTCATTAAAAATCTCCCAACGAAAAAAGCCCAGGGCCAGATGGTTGCAGCACAGAATTCTACCAGACCTTCAAAGAAGAGCTAATACCAATACTCTTCAAACTCTTCCACAAAATAGAATCTGAAAGAACACTACCAAACTCATTCTTTGAGGCCACAGTCACCCTGATTCCTAAACCACACAAAGACCCAAAAAAGAAAGGGAACTTCAGACCAATCTCCCTCATGAATATAGATGCAAAAATACTTAATAAAATACTGGCAAACCAAATCCAAGAACACATCAAAAGTATCATACACCATGATCAAGTAGGCTTCATCCCAGGAATTCAGGAATGGTTCAACATACCAAAATCCATCAACGTCATTCACCATATAAACAAGCTGAAAGAAAAAAACCACATGATCATCTCACTAGATTCTGAAAAAACATTTGACAAAATCCAACACTCCTTCATGCTAAAAGTCCTGGAGAGATCGGGCATACAAGGACCATACCTAGAAATAATGAAGGTGATATACAGCAAGCCAGTAGCCAACATCAAATTAAGTGGAGAGAAACTTGAAGCATTTTCCTCTAAACTCAGGGACAAGACAAGGATGCCCACTTTCGCCATATTTCTTCAACATAGTACTTGAAGTTCTTGCTAGAGCAATAAGACAGCTAAAGGAGATCAAGGGGATACAAATTGGAAACAGAGAAGTCAAATTATCCCTATTTTCAGACAATATGATAGTATACATAAGCGACCCCAAAAATTCCACCAGAAAACTCTTACAGGTGATAAACACTTTCAGCATGGTGGCTGGATACAAAATTAATTAAAAAAAAAATCAGAAGCCCTTCTTTATACAACAAATAAATGGGCTGAGAAAGAAATTAGGGAAACAACACCCTTCACAATAGCCACAAACAATATAAAATACCTGTGGGTAACTCCAACCAAGCAAGTGCAAGACCTGTATGACAAGAACTTCAAGTGCTTGAAGAAAGAAATTGAAGAGGCCTTCAGAAGTTGGAAAGATCTCCCATGCTCATGGATAGGTAGGATCAACATAATAAAAATGGCTCTCCTGCCAAAAGCAATATACAGATTCAATGCAATTCCTATCAAAATACCACCACAATTCTTTATAGACCTGGAAAAAGCAATTCTCAACTGCATATGGAATAACAAAAACCCAGAATACCTAAATCAATCCTGTACCTCCCCCCCCCCACAAAAAATCTGTAGGTATCACCATCCCAGATTTCAAGATTTCTGTAGTACACTACAGAGCAATAGTAATAAAAACAGCATGGTACTGGTATAGAAACAGACCAGTGGATCAATGGAATCGAATTGAAGACCCAGAAATGGACCCACACATCTATAGTCACTTAATTTTTGACATAGAAGCCAAAACCGTACAGTGGAAAAAGGACAGTATCTTTAACAAATGGTGCTGGTCCAACTGGATGTCCACTTGTAAAAGAATGAAATTAGACCCATGCTTATCACTTTGTACAAAACTAAGGCCAAGCAGATCAAAGACTTTAACATAAGGCCGGTCACACTAAATCTACTAGAAGAGAAAGTGGGAAAACCCCTCGAAATCATTGGCACAGGTGACAACTTCCTGAACAGAACACCAACAGCTCAGGACCTGAGATCAACAATCAATAAATGGGACCTCATGAAACTGAAAAGCTTCTGTAAGGCAAAAGACACTCTTATTAGAAGAAAACGGCAGCCTACAGATTGGGAAAAAATCTTCACCAACCCCACATCTGACAAAGGACTAATATCCAAAATTTACAAAGAACTCAAGAAATTAAATGCCAAGAAACCAAATAATCCAATCAAAAAATGGGGGAAAGAGCTAAACAGAGAATTCACAAAGGAGGAATTCCTAATGGCTGAGAGACACTTGAAGAAATGCTCAGCATCCTTAACCATCAGAGAAATGCAACTCAAGATGACTCTGAGATTCCATCTCACACCTGTCACAATGGCTAAGGTCAAAAGCTCATATGACAGCACATGCTGGCGAGGCTGTGGAGAAAGGGGAACCCTCCTCCATTGCTGGTGGGAATGCAGGCTTGTGCAACCACTATGGAGGTCAGTCTGGCGATATCTTCGAAAACTTGGAATAGCTCTGCCTGGGGACCCAGCTATACCACTTCTGGGTATACATCCAAATGATTCCTCACCAAATCACAAGGAAGTTTCCTCATCTATGTTCATAGCAGCCTTATTTGTAGTAGCTAGAAACTGGAAACAACCCAGATGTCCCTCAACCGAAGAATGGATTAAAAAACTGTGGTACATCTACACAATGGAATACTACTCAACTATCCGAAACAACGAAATCATGCAATTTTCAGCCAAAATGGATGGAACTAGAGAAGCTCATCCTGAGTGAGCTAACCCAGACCCAGAAGGATGCACATGGCATCTATTCACTTATAATCAGATTTTAGCCTTATGGTACAGGATAACTATACCACAACCAATGCACCAAAGGGAACAGTGATATAGACTTTTTTTCCTGTCATTGAGACACTTTTCCCTAGTGGTGCTGCCTTGTAGGCCCCCAGTGTATGAGGAGGCTCTTGGCCCTCATATGACTGCTGAAATGGGGCGGGGGACTGTTATTTAGGGACATTCCACTCCAGAGGAATGTGATGGAAGGGATAGGGGGTAGAGGGTGGGAGGGCAGGACAGGGAGGGATGAAAAGAGAGTACTGCAATGGAGATGTAACCTGAAGTAATAAATATTTTAAAAATTATTTTAAATAATAAAAATGTTTTCTGTGCCTTTGACCTGGGTTTCTTCTCTTTCAAAAGGCCAGTAAGAAAAAAAGAATGCCCAAACAAAGAAATGTAAGGCAAAAGTCTGCAAAAATACCATCAAGTTTAATTTCTGTTGGCTATCTACTCCTGGGAATAGAGTCTACCCTTTAAGTGAGACTCCATTGGCAAACAAACAAACAAACAAATAAAATAGTATTTTCCTTTGCAAGTGGGCATCAGTTGCAGATAATTTCATAGTTATGAGTGGGACCGTGTGTTCTCAACACTGCATCTGGCTTGAACCTGTGCAGGCCCTGTGCATGCTGCCACAGTCTCTGTGGGTTGGTCTGTGTGTCAGTCTTGTTGTGCCTGAAAGTTTCCTTGGCAATATCCATCCATCCCTTCTCACAATCTTTCTCCTCTTCCACATACCTCACTGTGTTCCGCGGGGAAGATTTTGGTGAAGATATCTTATGTAACACTGAGTGTTCCAAAGCCTCTCAGTCTCTGCACATTGTCCCGTTGTGGGTGTCTGCGTTAGTTCTCATCTACTGAACAGGAAGCTTCACTGATGATGGCTGAATGAGGCCCTGATCTATGGTTATAACAGAATGTAATGAGGAGTCATTTTATTGATATGTTCTTTTAGCAGAACAAAAGTACTTCATTTTCCCTGAGGCCTATGGCATATCTTGTCTCAGGTTCTTGGCCACCCAAGGAGTGTCAGTCATGAGTTCCATCCAGTGGAGTGGGCTTTAAAACAAGCAGATATTTGTTGCTTACTCCCACAACTTTTGGGACACTATTGCAGTAGGATATCATGCAGTCAGGTCACCATTGTACATTGCAGGGTTTGTATCTGGGTTGGTGGTTACTTTTTTCCTCTGGTAACATGCAAAGTACCTTCCAGTACCATTAACATTGGTCAGTAGGGTCAAGGGTCTAGGTAGGCATCAGCTCTCATTCTCTGTGCTCAATGAAGTATGTAAATGCTGTTTTCAGAAATAGGGCATTATCATCAGTTTGTAGAGAGAAACCAAAACTTTGGTTTTGGCAATAACCTTGAGTTGTTTTGGGGTTTCTGTTGGGCCCATTTGGTCAATGACTCAACTAGATGTAATCCATTCTTGGCAATGGGTGTTTTACTTGGTGATGAAAAATATCTAGTTGTGGCATTTTCTCCCCTGTTAGTTGGTGACTCCATTAGATTTCATTCATATATGTATATATTTTGAGGAGCTTTTATAGTAGTAGGTTTCCATATGACCACTCCTCAAATGATGCTAGTTGTTGTTTGTTTTAAAAAAAATAGGTTCATTCTGTGTCAACAAAATGATACAATTGGGCCAAATTAAAATATATGAAGGCAAGTTTATTGGATACAAGAGTGAAAGAAAAATAGTGTGCATATGCAGAAAGGGGGAGAGAGAGAGGAGAGAGACAAAGGCAGACAGAGAGAGGGAGGGAGAGCAAGGGAGAGCCCCAAATATGTCTGGATTATATAGAAAGGGGCCTCTGGGAGTGAAGCATGCACTGTAATAGGGAGAAAATGAGGCATGCTGGGAGAACCTGGAGATCAGATCCAGTCCTAACAGTTGTTCCTCTTGTATTCCCTCTTTATACTCTACTACCCTCCTCCTCCCCATTTAATCCTCCTGTTCCAGTCTTCCCCTCTCTCTCCACAACTATATATTCTATTTTCCCTTCCTTGTGAGATCCTCTCTTCCTCCCTGTCCCTTCCTCAGTATCTAACCTTTGTGGTTATATGGATTATGGCATGCCTATCTGCAGGCATAAGGTTTTTGTGTAATTCAATGCTGATTTCTGTACCCCTCACAATATCTGGTTACAATACTTGTTCTGAGAATTTCCTGTCTCAGTGTTATATAAACACTGTTCCCCAGTTGTCCCCTGATATCCAATAAAGCAACTTACAGCCAATTGCTGAGCAGAGGAGGAGGAGTTAGAGGGATAAATAGGAGATTCAGCCACAAGCAGAAGTGCAGGAGACATGAGGAAGATTAAGCTGAAGCAAATAAAGCACTAAAAAAGCAAGTAACTTGGGGATTTTGGCAAAGAGGAAGTCAGACTAGCATAGAGGGTTAACAGGTTAAAACTGCTCTGGATTGTGTTGTAAAGCTTAGTAAACAAATAATAGAATAGAGTCTCAATTATTTGGGTGATAATCAAGAGAGAAATTGAAAAACATACACAATTGTATAAAAATAACACTAACATCTATCAACAGCTTGCGAGGTAATGAATATACATCATATTTGTCTTTTTGAGTGTGAGTTATCTCACTCTGGATGATTTTTTTTCCAGCTTCATCTGTTTACCTACAAATTTCATGGTTTTGTTTTTTTAATGAGCAGAATAATATTCCTTTGTGTAAGTGTACCATATTTTTATTATTCATTCTTCTGTTGATGACATCTAAGGCTATTTCTATTTTCTGTCTATTGCAAGTCGAACAGCAAAGAACATGGATAAGCAACTGTTGGAGGAAGGTTTTATACATTGGTTCTCAGAGGCTGACTTCAGTGCTCAGAGATCTGGTTACCACCCTTTCTGAGGCACTTTCTGATTGGTTAATTAAAAAAAAAGCTGATGGTCAATTAGCTAAGCAGAAAGAGTATAGGAAGGTGGGATTTACTGGGACAAAGAGGAACCCTGGGTTTTACAGAGAAAGCTCTCTTCCTGCCAGGACAGCTCTGATGCAAGCCACATGACTGGTTGAGATTAGGTGGTTGGGTTTTAGTTGAGAATCTCCCCAGCTAAGTCCTAAGCATTGAAACATTAAAAAGTCTTGGTGTATTTAATTATTTTGAAAAGGCCACCTTGGGTTTCAAACCTCCAGCTAAGGCAAGTCAGGTGAGCCAGGCCTGCTGGCCTCCAGCCAGGCTGCCAGCTGCTCCGCTGGCCTAATATAACAGTTTATTGTTATTAATAAATATATTTGTTAACAAGGTTGCAGTTTCAAGCAAGTGTCTCTTAGTATGGCATAGAGTCCTTTGGATATATGCCTAGGACTGGTACAGGCAGATCTTGTGGTTATTCCCACCTCCTGAGAACACATCACGGTGATTTCGGTAGTGGCTGTACAAGTTTGTACTCCCACCAGCAGTTATGGAGTGTTCCCCTTTACCCACATCCTTGCTAAAATATGCTGTCTTTTTTTTTTTAAATTGATCTTGGCCATTTTTAATTTAGGAAGTTGATATCTCAAGGTAGCTTTGATGTGTGTTTCCCCTGATGCCTAAGGACATTGAAGAGTTTTTCAGCCGTCTGTGTTTTATCATTTGAAGAGTCTGTATCCCGTTTTCTGTTGTTACACAGAGGGCCTGTAGACCTTTCCTCAAAGGCAGCCTATGATTTAACCTTACAGTTGACTTTAACAGGGCAATCTGATAGCCAGAATGAAAATGCCTTTAGATGAGTTTTTCCGGGAAATATATTCAGGTGGTAGCTCTGAGCCCTTATGACCTCTAAAGCGCCAGGCAGGGCCTGGCACTCCCAGTCACACAACTCTGTCCTTTAAATCCACCAGAGTGTGAAATAAAGTTACTCACTTTTTTTTTCTGTAAAAGAAACCCAGAGCATCTGTGTGACTCTCTGCCTGCATGGTCCTTGATCTTTGTCAGGTCCAAAGGAAACTATCTCTTCCAAAGTCTGGTGGTTAGACAAAAGCCAGCATTCCTCAGGAACTTGTGAAGCCAGTTCCTCTCTACAAAAGGAACCATTTCCCTTGTTACTGGCAGAAGGGACAAATGGTGCCTATTGGAATAGGAAAGCACATGCTGGCCTCCAGGCTCTCAGTATCACTGCTGGCATCTTGACTCTTCTCCCTGCCCTACACTTCTGCAGCTCATAGGCTCCTTCCCTGCAGCTGTTCACTTCCTTTCATAACCCTAATGTTTCAGCTGTGTCTTTGCCTCTCTCACTCGGCCTTTCTCTCTCTACTCTGCCTCTGATTCTCTCCTGGCCAGTTCCAGTCTGCTGGCATGTTCAATCTGCTGCCTCCTCTCTCTGCTCTGGATTCTTCCAAATGCCTCTGGCTGCTCTCTCCCTCACATTTACAATAAGAACCTTCCCCTTAACCATGCCACGGAGTGGTCAACAGTTCATAGTCTTCTCTTCTAGGAACTCCAAGTTTTAGTTTTTGCTGTGCTGGGTGTGGCTGTTTTCAGTTGGGTTGTCTTCTTTTTTTTTTTTTTTAAACATTTATTTATTTATTATGTATACAGTATTTGGTCTACATATATGCTCGGGCACCAGATCTCAATGTAGATGGCTATGAGCCACCATGTGGTTGCTGGGAATTGAACTCAGGACCTTTGGAAGAACAAGCCAGTGCTCTTAACCCCTGAGCCATCTCTCCAGCCCTGGGTTGTCTTCTTGATGAACAGGTTTTTGTTTGTTGTTTTAAGTTCTTTATATATTTTAGATATTAATCCTCTTACACATGTGTAATTGTTAAAGATCTCTTTCCATTCTGTTCCCTGCCACTTTACCCAAATGATGGTGTTCTTTGCCATACAGAACATTCTCAGCTTCATGAGGTCCCACTTATTAATTGTTCTCAGTACCTGTGCCATTGGCATTGTTCTGCCAGAAAGTCCTTTCCCATGCCAAAGAGTTCAAGACTCTCCCTCACTTTCTGTTCTACCACATTCAGGGCATCTGTCCTTGTGTTGAGGTTCTTGACACATACAGAGCTGAGTTTGGGCCAGGTGAGGAATATGGATAGATATTTGCTGCCTTCTACCTGCAGCTGTCCAGTCTGACAAGCACCATTTGTTAAAGTTTTTTTCCACTGTGTATTTTCAGCTTCTTTGTCAAAATTTAGGTGTTCATAGGTATGTGGACTTATGTGTGGGTCTTAAATTCCATCCCATTAGTGTGTCTGTTTTTATGCCAATACTATGCCAATTTTTTTTTTATCACTTTAGCTCTGTAATACAATTTGAAATCAGGGATATGATATCTCCAGCATTTCTATTATTTTTCAGAATTGTTTTAGCTATCCTGAGTTTGTGTATGTGTGTGTGTATTTGCATATGAATCTGAGCATTGTCTTTTTAATTTCTGTGAAGAATTATGTTTGGAATTTTGATGAGAATTGTGTCGAATCTGTAGATTGCTTTTGGTAGGATGTCCATTTTCACTATATCAGTCCTTCCAATCCATGAGCATGGGAAATCTTTGCATCTTCTTGTGTTTTCTTCAATTTCTTTATTCAATGTCTTAAGGTTTTTACTACATAAACCTTTTACCTGCTAGGTTAGAGTTATTGCTATATATTTTATTTTTCCTAAGGCTATTGTCAAAGATGTGTTTCCCCAATTTCTTTCTCCATGTTTGTCATTGGTACATGGGAAGGCTGCTGATTTTTTGAATGCTAAATTTGTATTGTGTTGCTTTGCTGAAAGTGTTTATCAGCTGTAGAAGTTTCCTGCAGGTGGCTTTAGGGTCTAATTCATATCTGCAGATGAAGATACCTTCACTTCTTCCTTTCCTATCTGTACCTCCCTGATCCCCTTCAAGTGTCATGTTGTTCTAGCTGAGACTTTAAGTATTATATTCAACAGGAAAGGAGAAAGTAGACATGACCCTGATTTTAGTGGGAATGCTTTGAATTTCTCTCTGTTTAGGTTATGTTGTCTGTGATCTTTCTGGAAACTGCCTTTATTATGTTTAGGTATGTCCCTGGTATCCGTGATCTCTCCAGGACTTTTATCATAAAGGGTATCGGATTTTGTCAAAGGCCTTTTCTGAATCTAATGTGATGATCATGTAGTTTTTGTCTTTCCATTTGCTTTTATGTTAGATTAGGTTTATCAATTTATGTATGTTGAACCACCCCTCTATCTCTGGCCTGAAGCTTACTTGATCATGGTTAATCTTTTGTTGTGTTCTTTGATTTGCTGTGCAAGTATTTTGTTTAGAATTTTTAAATATAGATTCATAGTCTGTAAATTTCTTTCTTTGGTTTTTGTGTGGTTTAGGTATCAGGGTAGTTTTGGCTTTGTAAAAAGAATTAGGCAATGTTTCCCCTTTTTTCTATTTTGCAGAATAATTTGAGGAATATTGGCATTAATATTTCTTGGAATGTATGGTAGAAATCTGGGCTGAATCTGCCTTGCCCTGGGCTTCCTTTGTTTGGGAGACTTTCAGTTATTACTTCTAATTCACTAGGGTTTCTGGGACTGTTGAAATTGCTTATATGCTATGCATTTGCCTCTTTAAACTGCCCTCATTGTGCCTCATAGGTTTGAGTGTGTTGTGTTTTCATTTCCATTCAATTATAAGAAGGTTTTTAATTTCTTTCTTAATTTCTGTCTCCAATTTTCATTCAGTAGCAAGTTGTCCCTTTCCATGAGATTCCTTTTATTATTGATATTTACCTTGAATCCATGGTGGTCAGATAGGATGCAGGATGTTATTTCAATTTTCTTATATCTGTTGAGACTTGCTTTGTGTTCAAGTATGTTGTTAATTTTAGAGAAAGTTCTATGAGCTGCTGAGAAAAAGGTGTGTTCTTTTGTGTTTGGGTTCTGTAAATGTCTGCTAGGTGCATGTATCTATGACATCATTTAACTCTAGCATTTCTCTTTTTGGTTTTGTCTGGATAACCTGTCTATTGACAACAGTGGGGTATTGAAGTCACCCACTATCACTGTGTGAGGATCAACCTGTCATTTAAGCTGTTGTAGTGTTTCTTTTATAAGCTATGGGTACCCTTGTGTTTGGTACATGAATGTTAATATCCTGTCCACTCCAAGAATGTGGTCCCCAGGGATTTAGAAGTGTTGAGGGGAAAAGGAGTTCCTGAAAATGGGTTGCAGTAAGACAAAGAATAATCTGGAGAAACAGGGATAAAAGGGCCTCAGGGCCCCGAAACTGTAACAAGAGTTGGAGTTTCCAGTGAACTGAATTGATGTGGGAGGAGGGGCACCTCCAAGCATGCTACTACAGCGATGAGGGTGACACTGGAGATATCATAATAGAGGACAGGGATGATAGTGTGAACTACCTACCTGAGTCCAGGCCAGTGTTACCACTGGTGCCCCAAGTGTTTCTGAGTATCAGAGGCTGGCACAAAGGAAATGGGATGGGCTAGTCAGGAGGGCAGGGAGGATCCACTAGAAGGAGAAAACCTGGGTCTGAATTAAAGTGTGGAGGATTCTTCAGGTAATGGAAATAGAATGGGAGGAGGGGCACCTGTAAGCAAGCTACCACAGGACTCAGGGTGAGACTGGAGAGATTACAAAGGAAGACAAAAAGGGAGTGAAAATCACCTGTCTGAGTCCATATCCACCATGACTTCTGGCTTTTTCCATGTCTTATAATCATTTGTTCAGGATTATTCTGAGGTTTTTGTTTGACATCTTTAGTTTTTTGGTTTTTTTTTTTTAATTTCCAGTTTTATTTCAGTTTGAGTGATTTGTCATCTTTATTAAATTCTAATTTCATTTCTGAAATTGTTTTCATTATTTCATTTTTAGTCTTTATTATGAACATTTATTCATTTTCTCTTTAAGGTCCTTGAACTTACTCATAATTACTTTTTTGAAGTCTTTATCGTGTGCTTTTGATAAATTGCTTTTTTCTGGGACTATGCAATATTGTTGATGGTTTTTGAAAGAGGCATATTGTCTTGACTGTTCATGTTCATGTTTTTTGTCCTGGCATCTAGGTATCTGGAGTCACGATGTTTGGAAGTTTGTCTTTCTCTCTCTCTCTCTCTCTCTGTGTGTGTGTGTGTGTGTGTGTGTGTGTGTGTGTGTGTGTGAATATTTGGTATTGTCTCTTTTTAGTGGCATTCTCTTTTTCCGTTGCTGTTCCTCACTCTGTGTTCTAGGCAAGTGGGATCAATGGTAGAGAATGTTTCTGTGTGTCAGCCAGTGACATAAAGAATAGGGATGGGCTAGAAGAGAAGGCTAAGAGGTCCACAGGAAAGAACCATGACGATCCTGGGCCTGCACCAAGAAGTGGACGTCTCCAGGGGACGGAAGTGGGGTGGAGTACAGAGCTCTTGCAGTCAGGGTACTACAAGATAAGAGTAAGTCTGGAAAAACTAGAGTGGAGGGCAGAAATTATAGTGAAAATCTACTGTCTCAGTCCTGTGTGGCCACTGCTGGTCCCTGGTAGAATGATCTCACACAGAGGAATAGAGATGGGCTAGAAGAGAAGGGTGAAAGGATGGGTGGGAAAATGATCATTTCTGTCACCATGGCAGAGTCAGAAGTTACTGCTTACCCATTACAACACATACTTCAAAGGCTTGTAGATATTAGCTAAAATGTAAACTAATAATAGATTAAACACCACATATAAGCTCAAAAAGGCTCGCCTGTAACAAAGGGAGGCAGAGGTCTAGAAGAGTGAGAATGAGCTGACGAAGTAGCACATCATTTGTACTGATTCTGGTTTTGTGTGCTAGGGGATGTTTTCTAACATCCATGCAGGGCCAGCAGACTCTGCTGTGGGAGAATGAGAGGTGACAACCTAAAAAAAGAGGTCTCCTCTTCAAGTAGGATCCTTTAATGTGTATAAGGTCTGCAACAAACGAGTAAGAATACCTTTGTCTTCTGCCCGTGTTTCACGGTGAGAAAATTTGATAGGGTCTCAGATAAAATTTAGAAGAACAAAAGATTTCCTGAGGAAATTAAAATACCAGGTCTGTGAATGTTCTGGTTTGAGAATACATCAGCTGATAAGAAAAATATTGACTAAAACTGACAGACTAGCCAGCCGTGGTGCCTTTAGTCCCAGCACTCGAGAGGCAGAAGCAGGCGAATCTCTGTGAGTTCAAGGCTAGCCTGGTTTACAAATCAAGTCCAAGACAGCCAAGGCCACACAGAGAAATCCTGTCTCATAACACCAAAAAAAAAAAAAAAATTACAAACTATCCAAGGCAATTGATACTCTAAAAGCTCTGGCATAAGAAACTGCAATACAGTTTTATTTTAATTGAGAATAGATTTTTAAAATATATTATATATTGATTATAGTTTCCCTCCCCCAACTCCTTTCATATCCTCCCCATTTACCACCCCCCAATCTACATCCTTTCTTTCTCTTTCTCATTAGGATACAAATAGGCATCTAAATAGTAATAATAATAAAATAAAGTTAGATAAAAGAGAAACATACAAATCAGAATAGGACAAAAAAAAAAAAAAACAGGGAAAAATAACCAAAGAAAAAGCTCAAGAAACATATAGATGCAGAGACACACAAATTCACACAAACAGAAATCCCATAAAAATACAAATATACATATATATATATATATATATACTGGTTTCCAGTTTTGTATATATATATATATATATATATATACATCTGTGAGGTAGAAAAAAAGAAAAGGCAAGCCCTACAAAGCATTATGAGACTAAGAACCTCCAAAAATGCTATTTATTGAGTGTATTTTTTGATGGGTATCTACTGCTGAGCACAGGGCCTGTCCTTAAGAGTGGTTTGTATACCCAGTGAGACCCCATTGGAGAAAACTCATTTCTCATTTGTGAGCGGTGATCAGTTGGAGAAAGCTCCTGGGTTAGGGATGTGGGCTTGTGTCCACTTCCTTTCTCAGTGCTGGGTCCCTATCGGTCCAGAATTGTGCAGACCTGTCCATGCTGCCACATCTGTGAGTTCATAGATGCATTGGTCCTGCTGTATTTAGGCCTTGCTTCCTTAGTGTCCTCTATCCTCTCTGGCTCTTATAATCTTTCTATCTCCTCTTCCACAGGGTTCCCTGAACCTCGAAGGAAGGAATTTGATGGAGACATCCTAATAAGGAGCTAGTGTCCCAATGTTCTCTGCACATTGTCCAGCTGTGGATTTCTGCTTTTATTCTCATCTATTGCAGAAAGAATCTTCTCTGATGATGGCTGAGCAAGACACTAATCTATGAGTTTAGCAGAATGTCCTTAGGAGTCCTTTTATTGGTACATTCCTTTAGCAGAACAAATTTGGGTTTTCCCTAGGTCCCTGGGCTATCTATTCTCATGTTCTTATACAGACTGTGTTTTGCAACTTAGGTCAGGTAGGGCATTTATATGGGAAAACATATGTGCTTAGGTCTCACCATAAAAACAATATGAAAGGTCAAGACACTGTGCCCTACTCAAAATACACCAGTGCTATAGAAATGTTCTCCAGTGAGAATTGCTCATATGAACCCCAGAACACAGATTTTTTAAAAAATCATAAGCTTCATCAAAGACCTCAGGAATTTAAAGAAGACACAAGCAGCTAGCTCAATGAATGTAAAGAGAATGAATTAAAATGAATAAACTCCTGAGTGATGTTCAAGAAAACACACAAGGCTGAGTGTAACAACAAGATAATCCAGGATATGAGAACTGAATTCAATAAAGAGATAGAAACATGAAAGTGATCTCAAGATAAAATGAAGATGGAACTGAAAAATGCAATAAGCCAACTAGAAAACTCACAGGAAAGGCATACAAGTAAAGAGGATCAAATAGAAGACAGGATATCAGGACTTAAAGTACAGGACTTAGGTCACACAAAGAAAGAATGTGAAAAACTTTAAAAGACACGGGAAAGGAAGAAGCAGAAAATGTGGGTTCCATGAAAAGACCAAATCTTCAAATTATAATCATAGATAAGGGGGATGACAATTCATAGACCAGATCTCTAACAAGATCGTAGAAGAAAACTTCTCCAAATTAAGAAAAGACATATCGATACAGACGCAAGAAGCGCACACAGAGCCCCAACTAGACAAGACCAGAAAAGAAACTCCTTATGGGATATCATAGTTAAAACATTAACGATACAGAACAAAGGAAGTATTAAAAACTATGAGAAAAATATAAGCCACATATAAAGGAAAACTCATCAGACTAATACCTGACTTCTCAATGGGAATTTAAAAGCCAGAAGAACCTGGAACACTGGATTCCAAGTTCTAAAAGACTATGGCTACTAACCAAGACTACTGTACTCAAAAAACAAAACAAAACAAAAACAAAACTGTCTACCATAGTTGAATAAGAAAGAAAACCTTTTCATGACCTAAACATACTAAAACAATTGTATTTAGTAAACCAATCCTAAGCAGAAATCAGGAAGCAATACTTTGGATTGGAGTCAGAGATAAGTAGAGTGAAGGACCTCTAGAAAGAAAAAAAATGAAACTGTAATTATTAAAATACAAAGTACAACATGAACACAAATAGTAAATGAACAAAACATTAAAATGACTGTAACCAATACACACCTTTCAATAATAACTTCAAATGCTAATGACTTTAACTCTTCAGTCAAAAGAGTCAGACTGGGGCTGAAACAGCACTCGGGAGGTAGAGGCAGGTGGATGTCTGTGAGTTCAAGGCCAGCCTGGTCTACAAAGTGAGTCCAGGACAGTCAGGCCTACACAGAGAAACCCTGTCTAGAAAAACAAACAAAAAAGAAACCAGTTTTCTGCTGATTACAAGAAACTCATCTTAGAATTAAAGATATATACCATCTGAAAGCCTGGGGAAAAAATCATTCCAAACAAACAGGATCAAGAAACAAGCAGGTGTTGCCCTCCCAACATCAGAGAAACTAGACTTCAAACTAAAACTAATCAGAGGAGACAAGGAAGGATATCTCATTCTAATCAAGTGAATCAGTTAACCAAGAGGACATCAGATATAGCCCTAAATATATATCCACCAAACTCTGGTGCACCCAGTTTCATAAAGAGAGTCCTACTAGATTAAAGACATTAATGTCAACCCATTAATAATAAGTGATTTCCATACCCCCACTGTCTCTTGTGCACACAAAGGTCAGCTGAACAAAAAATAACAAAGGAATGACATCATACATCGGGTGGACTTAACAGATACCTACAGAATATCCCACCCTAACCCCAAAGTGCACGTACTCTTCTCAGTAGCCCATGAAAGCTTCTCTAAAAGAGACCACATTCTGCAACACACAACAAATCCTAAAAACATTCAGAAAAATGGAATTAACTCTGTGTAGTCTATCTGACCATAATGCAATAAAACTTAAAATGAGCAGCAAACGAATCTGATAAATACACAAACTCACAGAGATTGACCAACTCACCACTGAATGGTGAATGGGGTCAAAGAAGAAGTCAAAAAAAATACATATGCGGGAATTGAACAAAAATGAAAATACAACACAACAAAACCCCTGTCCTTCTTGGTCTCTTCTGATTAGTTTTAGTTTGAAGTCTATTTTGCCCAGTATTAGGAAAGCAACAACTGTCAGGAGCTAGCCAGAGAAGTCAGACAGGTTCCAGCAGAATAGGCAAGGAACAGGCAGAGGGGAGCAGTAGATGAATGGGCCAGAGACCGACCGTGGCTGGGAGAATCTTGCGACTCTGGCTGATGAGCAACCAGGATGTTTCTTGATACAGATTCCACAAAAGAAGCAAACTTAACAATTACAAAAGAAATGCAGATCATGTCATTTTGTCCCTGGACAAGTGTTACAAGTTCAGAGAGAATAGGTATCACCAGTCTCAAAACATTTTAGACTATGTGAGCATTTATGACATATGACATTCTATTCCTCAGGAAAGTAAAACATTAAAAATAGAAAAACATGTGAGTCAGTCTAGATGAGTTCCCATATCTCATACAATGCGTAGTGGTTGAAATATAACTTGCAAGTGACCCTAGCTTAAAGGCTTGAAAATTCTCCAGGCTGCAGGCTGACCTGTTCTATTCATTTGGTTTTTCTTTGTTTTTGTTTTTTTCGTTAAAAGACTTCACCGTAACTTAATGTGAGCCAGTTTCCTTATGATTGGTAAATTATTGTATTTTTATATTAATTTTATATCATTTATCTATATTATATCGTTTATTTATATCAAAGGTTATATTAGACAAACTAACTTTTTCCCCTGGGGGGCATTGTCCTGTAGACTACTATAGCAGGAAGCCTGTAATCTGATCTGCTGCCAATTCTATTGTTTCTGAGTTTGCTTAGGGGCAGGTGTGCCAAAAGAACTCTGGGACTACCCAACTTCTTTGTGCTTTTCACAATCTCTATGGCAGGAACCCCGAGCAGGAAAGATACGGTTACTTCTTTATGAGCAGAAATAATTTTCTGAGGAAAAGACATAAGTGAATCATAATGCTAAAAGTCTCCCACAGATGCAACACGTAAAGATCAGAAACCCACGGAGAAAGCCAGCACACCGGTACAATGGGCGTCGGGCTCAGCTTTGCTGGTCTGTGTCAAACAGCTGTACCGGCTTCATGGCTCTCCCTGTTTTTCACAAGTCATGGTTGCATCAAACACCTGTTTGCTTCCAGATTCCATTTGGGATCCAAAAATCATCGGAATGATTTTTCCGTACTTTCAGGTGGTATCTATCATTGAAAACAGTTTTACGAAGGAAATTCATAGTGCTAATTTAAAAAAAAGTGGAAAAGTGGAGCTGGAGGGATGTCTCAGTAACTAAGACTACCTGTTCTTCTAGAGGACCCAGCTTTGATTCCAAGCACTCACATGGCAATTACCAACTTTCTATAACTCTGGTTTCAGGAAAATTATTGACCTCTTCTGGATTCTGCAGAGTGCACAGACATATACATAGGCAAGAAACACATATGCATAAAATAAAAAAATATATTTTTTAAAAATATCAGAGCACAGAAAAGACTCAGTGATGCAATCCAAAAAGCTGGAAAAACAAGAATAAACCAATCCCAAATTCAGTAGATAGCAAGAAATAAATATCAGAGCTGAAGTTAATAAAATAGAAACAAAGAAAACAATACAAAAATTCAGTGAATCTAAGCGTTGGTTCTTTAAGAAGATAAACAACAAAATCAGTCGAACCTTGACCAAACTAGCCAAAACAAAGACAGAATGGACCCAATTTAACAGAATCAGAAATAAACAGAGAAACAATGGAGAGCCTAGAGGGAAAAGGGGGACTCCTAACAATAGTGAGGCATAGGAGGAGTAAAATGTTAGTGAAGGCAGGATCAGAAAATATTGCCCTCAAGTTCTGACACGCGCTGATTTTAGAGGGGAAAAGAAGGGGGCAAACTAACATTTCTATAATTTCAAGACCCACAAAGCTAGCTGCTATGCAGGGTGTGGAAATGGGCTGGCTAGCTCTCCTGCCTTTATTCCCACATCCTGGGAAGCTTGAGAAGACTCTCCTGAGAAAATGACATTGAAGTTTGAAGTCTGAGTGGAAATAATTAGGCAGGGGCTTGGAGGCAAGAGTTCCCTCCCCCTTACCCCGGGTGGAGACGTCTATTTGTAGAGACCTTAGTCAGGAGGCAGCTGGATCTAAGGGACTGGAAGCATGGGTTCCAGGTGATGCGCGGGCAAACCAGATCCTGTGGGCCGCACTGACGATGGCTGTTTTCTTCCTAAGAAAGTTATTTCATATAGACGAAGCAGAAGGGTTAGGGTGATGCTAAAAGTGGGGCCATAGAGAAGGGACCCACTTAAGAGATAAGACAGAAAGATAGACAATGGAGTAAACGAAAATGACTGGGGAAGATGGTGTCAGGATGCTAGGGGCGTCTGATTTACCAATGGTGGACTTCTCCTTTCTCAGGGTAACTGAAAGTTTTGAGTAATTGTTTTGAACTGCCTGTTTTCAGCGTGAGAGACAGGGAATGGCCGTAGAGGCTCACAGTCACATCCTGTAATCTTACCTCTGTTCTCAAACACCAGAGGCTAGTTTTGTGAGAATGAGTGGGAAGGTGGGGGAAGATGCTAGTAGGCAAGGGTGGCTAGGAGGGAGGAGTGCTGGGCTCAGGGAAAGACACCTGCATGCAGGTGTAGGGCGCGCGTTTTCACTGTGCTATAGCCCTTTGAGTGTGCGTATCTCCGCACTTTATACATCAAATTGCCACAAGTCTTTAATTTGCACAAATCATGATATAGTACAATAAAACAAAATATGCCTGTACTCTCCCAAAATGGAATCAGGGAAGACAGGATAGACAAGGCAGAGAACAGGCACTAGGTTTCAAGGAAAGAGAGTCTGAGGAACACTGACAGGAGACTTTGGGGATACGAATGCTACGAACTTAGCCCACCCAGTCCTATCCTCCCAATGAACCGCTGCGAGAATCACGTCTATCTTTTTTTTTTTTTTAAATAAATGTGATACTTGCGGAGATCTGGGAGGAGTCAAAAGTGTAAAAGTAGCACCTGCAGACAGCCACTGCTATCTAGACCAAAATTTTCCTCCTATATTTCCTCTTGCATTTTTAATACCACAGAGTTGTAACACAAATACCCCTTTATGTCTTGCTTTTAATATTGAGATGGCAAAAGGTCTCAAACTCTTTTTTTTTTTTTTAGAATAACAGAAAGACGGTTGAGGAAAGTTGGTTGTGTTAAAGCTACAATCCAACATTCAACCACCAGGGGGATGATTTTTGTAAAAGGGTAATTTGCCAGTTGGGTGCGTTCAGGAAGTGAAGAGCAGAAGTCGGACCCCGGGGCGGTGTAGACCTCTCCCGTCATGCGGTATCTACCGTGCCTGTTGCTTTGGGTGTTCCCACAGGTCTGGGGACAATCTGAACGTGAGTAGAAGTGCGCAGAGAAGGAACTGGAGAGGGAGGTGAGAGAGTGCCTGGCTAGCTGCGCTGTGCGACTGTGGGAGGGTGGCGGTGAGATTCGCTATGCGGGCTTGGAGCAACAAGTGGACGGAACAATGTGAGCGTCCAGCTCAGAGCGGGAGCGCAGTTCAGAACCCCAACCCTGCGCCTGCCTCTCCTTTGCAACCACGGCTTATGCTCTTCTTTCCCTAATGCAGTCTCTGCCGACCCCCACTCGCTGTGCTCATTCGGTTTTCATTGTTTCTAGCCCAGCACAATTACTCCTTCCGCTGCCTGCAGATCTCTTCCTTCACCAACAGTACCTGCTCAAGCACAGACTGCTTGGCCTGGCTAGGGGACCTGCAGACGCACCGATGGAGTAACGCTTCGAACACCATTCGCTTCGTGAGGCCGTGGTCCCAGGGCAAATTGAGTAACCAGCAGTGGGAGAAGTTGCAGCTTTTGTTTCAAATTTATCGATTCAGCTTTACCAGGGACATAAAAGAAATGGTCAAGATGGTGCCTGGCCTACACTGTGAGTGCAGGGATGGAACCCTGCACAGGTACCCTGTGGGGGAGAGTGGACCCAGAACCCCACTGGATAACTGTGGGCCAACTTGTTGGGAATCTCTTCTTTCTCCACCCTTAAGATTTTTTACTTCTGTCTAAAGAAATCCTTGTCCCATCTGAAAATAGTCCGTTTCTGCTCTAGGACACCCATGATCATTTCCCTCACCTGAGACCTAACTGATGATCTTCATGCCAACTTCTTCTTTCTTCTAAACGTCTTAATCATTGTTTGATCTCTACCCATTCCTCTTTATAGATCCCATTGAGGTCCAGTTGTCTGCTGGCTGTGAAGTGTACCCTGAGAATGTTTTGGAAAGCTATCTCCATGTAGCGTTTCAAGGAGAATATGTCCTGAGTTTCCAAGAAACCTACTGGAAGAAGGCCCCAGAAGCCCCATCTTGGCTAGAGAAGCCCATTGAAGAGCTCAACAAAGATCAAGGGACGAGGGAAAGTGTGCAGGGGCTCCTGAATGACACCTGCCCTCAGTTTGTGCGTGGCCTCCTAGAGAAAGGGAAGCCAGACCTGGAGAAACAAGGTCAGCCTGTTATCTTCACTCTGGCTCTCCATTTGGATCTACCTGGGGTTTTCCATCACTGTCAGCTTTAGAGAAAGGGCAAGGCCTAGGAGGAGGTGAATAAGGGGTTTGTTCTTTTCAATGACAATCACTCTTGGATTCCATGAATTGGCTTAAATAAACGCTGGGGATCAGAACTGAGCCACAAGGTATTCAAAACATGCTGTATCAGCTGAACTCAGGGTGTTTTAGAGTACAGGGGAGCGCTACAGGACACTTGGCTCAGGGAAGGGTCAGGAGTACCAAGGATGGTTTTCCTAGTCACAGGGAATCAAATGGACTAAACGAATAGGCGTGTTCATCTCCAGAAGTGCTCCTGTGGGAAGCGTGAACTTGATAGGAGACCTGGAGCCCATAATGGAAAAGTTCTTGCTTTAAGATTTTTTTTTTTAATTCTCTTGCTGGATACAGAGAAGCCTGTGGCCTGGTTGTCCAGTGGCCTCAGTCCTGCACATGGCCATCTGCAGCTGGTGTGTCATGTCTCTGGCTTCTACCCAAAGCCTATATGGGTGATGTGGATGCGAGGTGACAAGGAGCAACAGAGTACTCAGAGAAGTGACATTGTGCCCAATGCTGATGGGACGTGGTATCTCCAAGCAACCCTGGATGTGGAGGCTGGAGACGCGGCTGGCCTGGCCTGCTGGGTGAAACACAGCAGTCTAGGGGGGCAGGACATCATCCGCTATTGGGGTAAGAAAAACTGTAGCCTGAGTTGAGAGTGAATAGAGGTAACCTTCAAGCATGGAGTGAGAGGTGAGCAAACCTAGTTTCAGAGATGAAGCCCCTGTTATAGGAGAGCTAGAAGGAGGGGATTCTAGGTACAGAAAGAAATTCTAAAAGATTTGAGGTAAGAGGTCTATGTATAAGAAGAAAGGAGACCCAGAAACGCAAAAGATGCAGAGGCAAATAGCAAACAAAGAAGTGCAGGAAGATCCATTCCCCAGTATAGAGGACCCAGGGCCAAGGCATGTGTGGTGTCCTGAGTGCCTCCTGTGTGAGCGCTGGCCGTCTGCTGCCAGTGTTTCTTCTCATGCCATCACCTAGCTTTGAAGCAAGCACTGTTATTCAGACTGTAAGGATGAAGAGGTTGATGCTAAGGCAGGGTGACCGCCCAGAGTCACATAGAGAGCTGAGGAGCTGGGGGTAGACAGATTCACATCTGTCTGGATAGTGTGCAACCAGACCCTGACAAGAGATGGTCAGTCTAAACTCATGAGGAATAAAAGAATAGACTTTAAATGAAGGAAGAAATAACTGCACGGCTTCCTTTCACATGTGCTTAGAAGAGGGGACTTGAAATAGGGACGGCTCCTTCGTTTAGAGACACCTTCTATTCTTCCAAAGCAGGTGGCAGACAATTACCCGTGGGTTTGGTCATCTTGATAGTAATGCTAGTATTTCTGATGGCTGGTGTTCTAATCTGTTCAGCCATCGTTATCTGGAATCGCTGGTAAGTCTTCCTTTTCAGTGTGCTCCTTTCTTCAAAATCCCTCTTCATTCCCCGCTTTTCTCTCCTAATGGCCTCTCTCTCTCTCTCTCAGGCACTACCAGGACGTCCTGTGACTCTTCCTCACACCTGCCTCTCCTGAAACCCAGACCTTCCAGCTCCTAGGACTTCAGTCCTGGTCTGCTCAGGAACTGAGCATGAAAGAGAAGAATCCTGAAGAAGTGAAGATCAACCAGTACAGGGCTACACAGAGAAACCTTATCTCAAAAATAAAGGAATATTAATTTATTGTTTATTGTATTATACGTTTATAAGCTCGGGTGGTTAAGAACAAACACAACTGTAAATGTGAATACCTGCCAGGAACAAGCTGTGGGCAGGGTTTTATGGGATTTGCACTGAACTAGAAAGCATGCTTTCTGCCCATACAGGTGCTTCCGGGTTTGTTGGCAAGTGTAAAGTCCAATGTCCACATGGCTGTTCTTTGTATTTTCCAAGATAGCTACAAATACAGGGTTTTGTGTGTGTGTATGTGTGTGTGACATACAGATTTTTAAAAGTGAATGGAAATATTTACACTTTTTGATTTCTTAGATACAAATCTGCTGGCTACTGACAGCACAGGGGCTTCCATTTTGTGGCTCTTAAAAAAAAATGTTTGCCCTAAATGCCATAGTGACTATTTTAGGACATAGTCTGTATTGAAAATTTGCATTAATCACTGAAGGGTGTTTTCTCTTTCAAATAAAATTAGGATGTAATATGCAGTGGTGTCCTGAGGTTTTACTTGGTGTAACAGTTTTTAAAAATGAAAAGTCACAATATATACCTATTTTGTTGAAAAAAAAAACCTACTCTCCTTGGGATATTTCTCTCTATCACTGCTATAATTTGCATCCAGAATGTATTGAAGGTTTTGTTCCTAGCCCATGGCACTATTAGGAAGTATTAGTTACCATTAGCAGGTGAGGCCCCGTAGAATAGAAAAAAGTGGCATATGGGTTCATACTGTCACAGTGAAGCAGAAAGTCTCTTACAGGTTCTTGTTTTCATCAGTAATAAAATTCATGGACTTAGAAGGGAACTCAAAGATTTTATTTATTTATTTATTTATTCATTCATTCATTCATTCATTTATGGTAGTCTGAGAAATAAAAATGGCTCGACAGGCAGGACGGAGATCTATGCAGCCCCCAGGAGGCAGGAAACTGTGTCTTCAAGAGCATCAGGAAAAAATACACCTTGAAAGGCAAAGTAGACACACGAGGTCTCTGATATCAGCATTTGTTCTTTGCAGTTTTTATTGCAGGAGCATAAAGTCACTGACCTCCCTGGGGCACAAGGACTTTGAACACAAGGCAAAAGTTTACCCTTGGGGGGGGCTATCAGGGAGGAAATATTTAATATTATTTGGTTTAGTCTTATAGTATATACTAAGTGTTTATTTGCGTGACCTAGAACTCAGGCTGTGTATAAGATAGGAAGAAAGAAAGACAAGCTACAGTAATTGTCAGTTTGCCATTCACCTTTGTTTTCTTTGAAGCTATTTAAAAACCCTGACATGGGTTTGTCTTTAATCTGGAAATGAGTTACTAGTGATTTCCTGAAAGGCCAGCGCTGGTTTACTTTCAGTTTAGCCACAGAAGCCTAGCACTTGGAAATAAATCAGGACAACTTGGCAATTTTCCATTATAGTGTTTTAAATCTGCCTTTTTAAAAAATTTTAATATCCTGTTTACCACAGTACTTCTAACCATTGACAATGCCATTATTTTAGAGGCAGTTGGAATGCTGGTGTTTATATGTCTCAAATGAAGACATATAAACACCAGTAGATGGATACAGAGGGTAACACTGTTTTTTCCAGATTAGCATACTCTATTGGTATTTATGGGGGACAACAGAGCCTTTGCTGTCTGTTCTCTCTTTGCTTCCTTGTTGCCATGATGTAAGTAGCTCTCCCCCACTGCATGCCCATGGCCCTTATGCCTCTCAACAGCAAAAATGATAGAGCCAAAGTGAGGACCAAAACCTTATAGAGCACTAACAATCAAACATTTCCATCTCCAAACTGCCTTTTTTTCAGAGATTTTTTGTCACTGTGATGAAAATATGACTGATAAGAATTTTCGTATTTTTAGTTTGGGAGATGATAGTCTTAAAAGTATTATCTACAAACAAATAAACCATTCTATCTCCTTATAGATGCTAAGGGTACAGAAAGGGCAGATACTTTAAACATATATCAATAAAACATTAGGTAGGTGGGTTAGTTCCTGCAAAGCAGGGAGGTCCTATGTCATAAACCCCAGATGTTGTAGGATGTGGCTTTTTTTAGCTTAGGGTTGGTGGAATCTAGGGATATATTTACCTATTGTCTAAATGATGTTAGTTCACACACAGAAGTAGGTAATGAATTGCTACTGATGAGACTAAATAAAGATAACCCAAAATATCTTGGCTCCCAGTTTGTAGCAATTCATCTCTGCACAGGCACAGAAGTCTTTAATTAGCCAATCAGACTTACAGAATTTTCAACATGGGTACAGGTTTCTTTGTGTGAATGTCAGCATATTAATACAGTTAATGAATACTATATCCATTATTGAGAACTCTTCTAGCACAAGGAACTCCCTTAAAGTCCTCACAGTGTTAAGCTTTGTCACCATGTCATCTGGAAGGGATGCAGCAGGAGGAAAGTGCTTTTTTCCCTTGTTTCAGGCCCTGCAAGGTGGAGCAGAGGTGGCAGAGACATCCCCCACAGAGTGCTACTTCACATAACTCCAGACTTTCTGCGTACTTGTGTACTTGTAGTTTTCCTAAGGACTCTTGAAATTTTCTTTGTAACCCTTCCCAAGCCACTGTTGTCCTACATGGTAAAGTCCAACGTTATGTAATACCTAAGACCACCTTGGCAATTAGCATTTCATGGCCTTTTTAAGGTGAAAAACAGCACTGAAAGGGTTAGATCTTGGCATTACTGTTGTTTGTCATGCATTGCTGCCTGCAGAACTTTCTACTGAAGTTCCCTGACACCACTGCCTGAGGCCTGCAGGTTTGGCCTCAGGTCATGTACTCACTGCAGTGCAGCTGACTCTGACCGAGCAGGAATCTGCAGTTCCAGGGATCTACCAATAGCTTTTTCAATGAAACCTTCAGCCTGGACTTAGGGGAAGAGTTCATCCTTCTAAATTGTTCTTTATTGGATTTTTTCCTTAGCAATAGGGACTCATGTGGAGTGTCCTATTACCAATATGTATTTATTTACTGTGGTTTAAGCCCTCTCTTAAACTTCCTCTATTTAACACGTGGGATTTATTTCCCACTGGGCTCTCTTGATACATAAACTGATTTGGTTGCCTAATTGAGTCTCTATGTAACCTCTATGAATCTCTAAAGCTCAGTAGTAATGGGATTAGGGTAAAAGGTAATGGAGGAGGGGGGAAGTGAGCACCCATTATTCACCTGTGGCACTGAAATGGTCCAGAAGACATCAGGAACAATCAGCTTAGGGCAACCAGATGGCTAAAGGTCAGTGAAAGTACAAAACTGACAAAAATCAGGGAAATATGACTCCAATGAAATTCAGCGAGGTTAACACAGCAAGCCCTGATTATTCCACCACAGCTGAAACACATGAGAATGATGATAAATCTGTACTTAGGAAAATGATGGAGTCCTTTCAAGAAGAAATTAAATCACTGAAAGAATACAAAGAATCCTCAATTTTACAAATAAAAGCAATGGAGAATACCATTAGAGACCTCCAAGCCAATGCAGCCCAACATGAACAGGAAAGAGACAAGGCAATGAAAGATTCAAAAGATTTGAAAGATTTGCAGACAAAGACAAGCAAATTGGAACAAGAAACATATAAAATGAATAAGTTGTTCAAGACTTGAAATTGGAAGTAGAAGCAATAAAGAAAACACAATCAGAGATAATCCTGGAGGTGGAAAATCAAGGGAAGAGAACAGGAACTACAGACATGTGTATCAAAAATAGGATACAAAAGATGAAAGACAGGATCTCAGGCATGGAAGATTAGATGGAAGAAATCAGTACAACAACCAAAGAAAATGAGAAATCTAAAAAAAGTTCTCACCCAAAAGATCCAGGAAATCAAGGACTCAATGAAAAAATGGAACCTAAGAACTCTATCTAGGCATAGAGGAAAGAGAAGACTCCCAATTCCAAGGTCCAGGAAACATCTTCAACAAAAATATAGAAGAAAACTTCCCAAACCTAAAGAAAGAGATGCCAATAAAATTCCAAGAGGCATACAAACAGATTAGATCAAAAAAAGAAACTCCCCTCACCACATAATAATTGAAACTCCAAATGTACAGAACAAAGAAAGAATATTAAAAGCGGTAAGAGAAAAGATCAAGTAACATATAATGGCAGACCCATCAGAATTACACCTGACTTCTCCTCAGAAACTTTAAAAGCCAGAAGGGCCTGGGCAGATGTCCTAAAAGCCCTGAGAGAACATTGGTGCCCAGCCAGATTACTATACCCAGCAAAACTCTCTATCAACATAGATGGAGATGGAGAACACAAGATATTTCATGGCAAAATCAAATTTAAACAGGATCTACCCACAAATCCAGCTCTACAGAAGATCCTAAAAGGAAAATTCTAACCCAGAGAAGAAAACTTCACCCAAGAAAACAGAGGAAATAAAAACCTCCACTGCAGCTAAACCAAACACGCACACACAACCATCACCTACACCAAAATAATAAGAAATAACAACCTTTGGTCATTAATATCCATCAACATCAATGGACTCAACTCCCCAATAAAAAGACACAGGCTTACAGAATGGATATGTAAACAAGACCCATCATTTTGCTGCATACAAGAAACACATCTCACTAACAAAGATAGATGCTACCTCAGAGTAAAGGGCTGAGAAAAGGTTTTCCAAGCAAATGGACCCAGTAAGCAAGCTGGAGTAGCCATCTTAATATCAAATAAAATAGACTTCCAACTAAAGTTAATCAAAAAAGATAGAGAAGGGCAATACATACTTGTTAAAGGAAATATTCATCAAGATGACATCGCAATATTGAATATCTATGCCCCAAATACAAGGGCACCTACATTTGTAAAATAAACTTTTCTAAAGCTTAAATCACACATCAATTGCCACACATTAGTAGTGGGAGACTTCAACACCCCACACACAACAATGGATAAGTCATCAAGACAGAAACCAAACAGAGAAATAATTACTCTAACAGAGGTCATGAACCAAATGGACCTAACAGATTCTACAGAACTTTTCACCCAAAAACAAAAGAACACACCTTCTTCTCAGCACTGCATGGAACCTCCTCCAAAAACGACCATATAGTCGGACACAAAGCATGCCTCAACAGATATAAGAATATTGAAATAATCCCTTATATCTTATCAGACCACCATGGAATAATGATTGACATCAACAACAACAGAATCAACAGAAATCCTACACACTCATGGAAACTGGACAACTCTCTACTGGATGACCACTGGGTCAGGGAAGGAAATCAAAGACTTCTTAAAATCCAACAACAATGAAGGCACAACATACCCAAACCTATGGGACACAATGAAAGCTGTGCTATGAGGAAAATTCATAGCACTAAGTGCCTTCAAAAAGAAAATTGTGACAGCTCATATCAGCGAATTAACAGCTAAACTGGGTGAATTGGAAAAAAAAAAGGAAGCAATCACTTCCAAGAGGAACAGAAGGCAAGAGATCATCAAACTTAGGGCTGAAATCAACAACTTAGCATCAAAAAGAACTATACAAAGAATCAATGAAACCAAGAGTTGGTTCTTCGAGAAAATCAGCAAAATAGACAGACCCTTAGCCAAATTAACTAAAAGGCAGAGGGAAAAAACCCAAATCAACAAAATCAGAAATGAAAAGTGAGAAATAACAACAGACATTGAGGAAATCCAGAGAATCTAGGTCCTACTTTAAAAATCTGTACTCCACCAAATTTGAAAACCTAAACAAAATGGACAATTTTCTTGATAAATTCCACCTACCGAAGCTAAATCAAGATCAGATTAACAGATTAAACAGCCCTATAACCCCTAAGGAAATAGAAACAGTCATTTAAAATCTCCCAACCAAAAGAAGCCCAGGGCCAGATGGTTTTAGCACAGAATTCTACCAGACCTTCAAAGAAGAGCTAATACCAATACTCTTCAAACTCTTTCACAAAATAGAATCAGAAAGAACACTGCTAAACTCATTCTATGAGGCCACTGTCACCCTGATTCCTAAACCACACAAAGACCCAACAAAGAAAGAGAACTTCAGACCAATCTCCCTCATGAACATAGATGCAAAAATACTTAATAAAATACTAGCAAACCGTATTCAAGAACACATCAAAAGTATATCATACATCATGATCAAGTAGGCTTCATCCCAGGAATGCAGGGATGGTTCAACATATGAAAGTCTATCAACATAATTCACCATATAAACAAGATGAAGGAAAAAAAACCACATGATAATCTTGCTAGATGCAGAAAAAGCATTTGACAAAATCCAACACTCCTTCATGCTAAAAGTTCTGGAGAGAACAGGCACACAGGACTGTACCTAGAAATAATAAAGGCAAATATAGAGCAAGCCAGTGGCCAACATCAAATTAAATGGAGAGAAACTTGAAGCATTTTCTCTAAACTCAGACAAGACAAGGATGCCCACTTTTGCCATATCTTTCAATATAGTACTTGAAGTTGTTGCTAGAGCAATAAGACAGCTTAAGGAGATCAAGGGGATACAAATTGGAAATGAAGAAGTCAAATTATGTAGACAATATGGCAGTATACATAAGTGACCCCAAAAATTCCACCAGAGAACTCTTACAGCTCATAAATGCCTTCAACAAGGTGGCTGGATACAAAATTAATTCAAAAAAATCAGAAGCCCTTCTTTATACAACAAATAAATGTTGAAATGAGAAAGAAATTAGGGAAACAACAAACTTCACAATAGCCACAAACAATAAAAATACCTGGGGGTAACTCTAACCAAGCAAGTAAAGGACCTGTACAACAAGTACTTCAAGTCATTGAAGAAAGAAACTGAAGAGGCCATCAGAAGATGGAAAGATCTCCCACACTCGTGGATAGGTAGGATCAACATAATAAAAATGGCTATCCTACCAAAAGCAATATACAGATTCAGTGCAATTCCTATCAAAATACCACCACAATTCTTTAGAGACCTGGAAAAAGCAATTCTCAACTTCATATGGAACAACAAAAAACCCAGAATAGCTAAATCAATCCTGTACAAAAAAAGAAAACATCTGGAGGTATCACCATCCCAGATTTCAAGCTGTACTACAGACCAATAGTAATAAAAACAGCATGGTACTGGTATAGAAACAGATCAGAGGATCAGTGGAATCAAATTGAAGACCCAGAAATGAACCCACACACCTTATGGTCACCTAATTTTTGACAAAGAAGCCAAAACCGGACAATGGAAAAATGACAGCATCTTCAACAAATGGTGCTGGTCCAACTGGATGTCCACTTGTAAAAGAATGAAATTAGACCCATACTTATCACCTTGTACAAAACTTAAGTCCAAGTGGATCAAAGACTTTAACATAAGGCCGTTCACACTAAATCTACTAGAAGAAAAAGTGGGGAAAACCCTTGAAATCATTGGCACAGGTGACAACTTCCTGAACAGAACACCAACAGCTCAGGACCTGAGATCAACAATCAATAAATGGGACCTCATGAAACTGAAAAGCTTCTGTAAGGCAAAAGACACTGTCATTCAAACAAAATGGCAGCCTATAGATTGGGAAAAATTCTTCACCAACCCCACATCTGACAAAGGGCTAATATCCAAAATCTACAAAGAATTCAAGAAATTAAATGCCAAGAAAACAAATGATCCAATCGAAAATGGGGAAAAGGCTAAACAGAGAATTCACAAAGGAGGAATCCCTAAAGGCTGAGAGGCACTTGAAGAAATGCTCAGCATCCTTAACCATCAGAGAAATGCAACTCAAGACAACTCTAAGATTCCATCTCACACCTGTCAGAATGGCTAAGATCAAAAGCTCAAATGACCTCACATGCTGGTGAGGGTGTGGAGAAAGGGGAACACTCCTCCATTGCTGGTGGGAGTGCAGGCTTGTGCAACCACTATGGAGGTCAGTATGGCGATATCTTAGAAAACTTGGAATAGCTTTGCCTCAGGACCCAGCCATACCACTTCTGGGTATACACCCAAATGACTCCTCACGGAATCATAAGGAAGTTTCCTCATCTATGTTCATAGCAGCCTTATTTGTAATAGCTAGAGACTGGAAACAGCCCAGATGTCCCTCAACTGAAGAATGGATTAAAAAACTGTGGTACATCTGCACAATGGAATACTACCCAGCTATCAGAAACAAGGAAATCATGCAATTTGCAGCCAAATGGATGGAACTAGAGAACCTCATCCTGAGTGAGCTAACCCAGACTCAGAAGGATGCACATGGCATCTATTCACTTATAATTGGATTTTAGCCATATAGTATGGGATAACTATACTACAACCAACACACCAAAGGGAACATGGACATAGACTTTTTCATCCTGTCAATGAGACACTTTTCCGTAGTGGTGCTGCCTTGTAGGCCTCCAGTGTATGAGGGGCTCTTGGCCCTCATATGACTGCTGAACTGGGGCAGGGGACTGTTATGTAGGGACACTCCACTCCAGAGGAATGGGATGAAAGTGTTAGGGGGTAGAGTGTGGGAGGGCAGGACTGGGAGAGATTGAAAGAGGACACTATGACAGAGATATAACCTGAAAGAATAAATAAATACATTTAAAATTTAAAAAAGAAAAGAATGGATTGTGTATTCTGCTGCTGGGAGCCAGCCCCAGCAATGGCAGGTCCCACAGAGGAGGTAAGGAGTCGGTGAAGGACAAGCGAAGCAGGTACAGTGAGTGGTTGGGGTGGGGGTGCACGGCTTTAATCCCAGCACTTTAGTCCCAGGCAGCGGTAGGTGGATCTCTGTGAGTTTGTGTCTAGCCTGGTCTACAGAGTGAGTTCCAGGACAGCCAGGGCTACACAGAGAAACCCTGTTTCTAAAAAAAAAAAAAAAAAAAAAAAAAAAAGTTCTTTTGGTTTCAAGGACACTAGACAGGAAAAGTCTCCAAGCCAACCTGGACTGATTGCCATGCCCCAAGTACTGTATTGTCCACTTTTAATGGTCAGAGTGTAAATTGTCATTAGGCCCAAGAAAAATCTTCAGATCAAAGCTTCTACATTTATTATTCAATATCTGACATAATACAATGTTTATGTCTTATATCTTTGTAAAATTTATATGTCTAATCTTGGTATTCTTTCCCTGCATGAGCTAACTTTTCTAAGAAAGGGAGATCTTTTAATATTTCATTCTTTTATCCATTCTATTCTTCGTCCAACAGTATAAGGCCCTGTGTAAGACAACAATAACTCCAGCCAATCTGACTTTGTTGCTGTATCTTTTCCTTGAGGGGCATACCATATGTGGCCCCCATCTTATATGCCTTGAAATTGCCTGAACGTATAATAGGAAGAAACTTTTAATCTGATCTGCTAACTCCTCTAGCCTGCAAAATCTTGTTTACCTTTTTAAGTTTACTTTTTTTCTGATTATCTTGTTCCTGAATAAGTACAAGGGCAGATGTGCCAAGAGTATCTTGGAGCCAGAGTCTCATGAGGAGATCTCTGGCATCTTTATTTAAGTCACAACATCCAGAGCACAAGGAAGACTTTTAAATAGGACCAGATAAGGATATCTCCTTAAAAGCGGGAGGGATAGTATGCTCAGGACTTTCCTGGGAAAGCTTAGAAGTGGTACTTTGGAGAAGGTGTAATGATTCATGACAAATTTCCTATCAATCTAATATCCCCAAGTTGTACAAATATTAAAAGTCCCCCAAGCATACAACACATGAAGATCAAGATTGAAAGTGAAAGACATCGGATGGGGATTGCATCAAGCTGCTCAGCTTTGCTGGGTCTTTGTCAAGCAGCTGTGCTGGCCTTATGATGTTTCCTGTCCCCATTAGATCTGGCTGTGTCACTGTTCATTGAGAGGTACTGTGTTAAACATACAATATAAACATGTATGAAAGCTTAGTAAAAAAAAAATAAAAAACCTACTAATCTCTGAAATAGGACATGGACTAGAGTGGGGAATGAGAGAATATCCATGGGTTTTGTTTTGGTTTTTATTGAAAATTTTTTATTATGTGTATTTCACATCATGCACCCTGTTCCCTCTAATCTCCCATCTCTCCTCAGACCCACCCTCCATCCTCGCAATCTGTCCCAGCATAAAAAATCTTTGTGGAAGCTGCAGTGTGTCTCAGTGTGTCCTTTCCCTTTTGTCCACATATTTTGCTTGCAAATGTTCATTAAAATGACTCCTTGGTCTGGTACGAGATCTCTGGTTTCTGCTACTTTGTCAATACTGGAACCTTACTAGAACTCCTCTCATATATGCTGTAACTGTCCTGTGTCATGGAGATCCTGTAGTTTTGGGTTGTGGAACTGGCCTCTTCTTTCACTCCAGCAGTTCATCCATGGGGTAGATGTTGGGTGGGCCAACTCAAAGCCCTGGTTCTGGACCTGCAACCCCCAATTGAATGACCAGTTCTACTATGGAAAGGTGCAGGGCCTGCTCTCCTGAGTGCTGCTGCATGTGAGGGGCATGGGCAGCTTTCCTACTCTTGTGACCCCATCTGGACCAGATCTCCTGTCAGCCAATGGTGCTGAAGGCAAAAGGGAGGGGAAGGGAACTCTCCCTAGCTAACACCACCACATAGCAGACAGAAAGCAGGACTGGATCTCCCACACTCACTCCCTCAGGGTTGGCTCACCCACAGCCCCCATGTCCAGGACCAGCTGTAGCGTGCTACCCAGGCAAGGTGCAGGACCTGCTCTCCTGAGTGCTGCAGCATGTGAGGGGCAGGGACAACTCTCCTGCTCTTGTGACCCCATCTGGGCCAGATCTCACCCCAGGTCTGGGTCTCCACAACCCCCACACCCAGGGCCAGGCAGAGTTCTTCTAGTTTCTGACTTGTTTCCTGTCCTGGGAGCTCATCTGGTGCTTGCCTGGTACTGGTCTGGTAGTCATCACAGGCTACCCCACGGTGCCAACGTTGTGTTGGTATCCAACTTGCTTTTTTTTTTTCCAGGAATGTTAGGGTACTGTTCATTCAGATGTTCATAGGTCAGAACACTGAATGTAGACATAGCCTTTCTTCTCTCTGCCACCTACTGATGCCCATGTGACAAAGCAGCCATCTCTGCAATGCCTCTAGGGGTAGGTATCCATGGGTTTTAAAGGCTCATGGGCCCTTTAAAAATTCTGCTTCTACTCAAGTGTGGATGCTTGGTCAAATTACTAACCTCTCAGGGCCTAAGTTTCCCCATTAAATTGAGTTGTAATTCAGAGTCTGACTTCAGAGTTAATGAGTATGAAATGCATAGCCTGCCACTGACACGTGTGGTTGCAATGCTTGTCAACAGATACATAAATTGAAACATGAAGTGTGTGTATTTACACTAACAGGTTTAGGTTGGGACTAGAATTCATATGATTATAGGCTAAATGCCAATCTATTTCATTCATAAGATGCTTTGTGTGTAGCCTTAAGAAATTGTTTTCTTAAAATGACTTCCTGCTGATTTGGGATGTAGTAAACCTGTTTGGGGCCCAAATAAGAATGGAAAAATGGTTAAAAATGTTAATAGAATCATTTGATGTTCAGTCCCTTTGTGCTCAGCTATTTAGATGTCCTACGAAGTTCATAGACAGAAGCTGATCTTCAGAACTTTACTGAAGATCTGGCTGGAGTAGTCTGTGGAGCTGAACGATCTTAGCGATTTTGAGTTGTTGTGG